>QNTS01003181.1:105091-130014 GCA_003317085.1 Hucho hucho
CAGTGTCTTATTTACCGTCTTTAGAGCTCAGTTTATATTCCGGTTGATTTATAATAGTAAATATACGTAAAAGTGTTCCTAAGGATACATTTAAAACTATGTTTGAATGTTCTTGGACAAGTTTATAGGTATAAGATGAACGAGTTCGCGCCACGTTTCAATGGACTAGTGGAGGCTGTCGTTTCTGACTATGACGCGCGAACCAAATGGAGATTTATGGATATAATACATTACTTTTTCTAACAAAAGAACCATGGATTGTCTTCGTTGGACACTTAGGATGACCTCAGCAGAAGTTCTTCAACAGGTAATTGATTTGTTTTCGCTGTGAAATGTCTTATGTGTGTGCCACGCTGGCTAATGAATTCATGGCTATGAGAAAGTATGTGAGGCGCTGCCCTCAAACAATCAAATGTAGAGCTTTCGCCGTAAAGCCTTTTTGAAATCTGACAACGCTGTGATATTGCCAAGAAACAGAGCTTTTGATGAGTATGAAACACTTGTATATTGGTAGATGTTTAATAATTCAACTTTGGGATTTTGAATTTGGCGCTTTACATTTTACCTGGTGGTGTCGGGAGTGGGTCGCTAGCGACCCACCGCTCCCTGTCTAGTTAATTTGTTTGGCATAGAGGGACTTTGCAATTAATTGCAATTCATCTGATCACTCTTCATGACATACTGGAGTATATGCAAATTGCCATCATACAAACTGAGGCAGCAGACTTTGTGAAAAGAAATATTTGTGTCATTCTCAAAACTTTTGGCCACAACTGTATACCACAGGTATGACAAAACATCTATTTTTACTGCTCTAATTACATTGGTAACCAGTTTCTAATAGCAATATGGCCCGAGGGGGTGTGGTACATGGCCAATACACCACGGTAGGCAGTGAGGTAGTTCCTCTACGCCAACATAGTCCATAATTGAAACCAGACCCTAGTCACTGTGTTAAGCAGGGCAGTACCTTGCTTATCGCAGAGGCCAGATATAATCTGCAGGGTCAATATCTTTACAGCTTTGTTCATATATTTAATTGATGAAACTACACATATTAACACTGAAGACCTACACCCAATGTCCCCAATAAACCGTATATTGTTTGCAATGAAATGTATAATTTGTTTTAAATTCATTTGTTTGTATTTTGAAGGCTTTGCCCCACTGGTTTTGATTCGGTCAATCCCACAAAGCCTAGACAGTTGAGACACCCAATCAGCAACTGGGGTCTAGGATGGTCTGTCTACAGAGGCAGGCAGTTTTAATCCACTCTGTTGGATATCGTCTCTGAAGAGGCGTGTGTGTGTGTGTGCGTGCGCGTTTGTGTGCTTCCGTGTGTGGTGTGTGTACACCAGGGGTAGGCAACCCTGTTCCCGGAGTGCTGCAGGTAATGCAGGATTTTGTTCCAACTAGGCACCACACCTGACCAACTGAGCTAAATGATCAGTTGAGTGATTGCCTAAATTCAACACACCTGCTCTTCCAGGTCGGTAAATCAAAAACATGAAGTACCTGCGGCACTCCAGGACCAGAGTTGCTTACACCAGGTTTACACCATAGGGATACTATATAAAATGATGAGCTAAAGAAAGCCAAATGATTGGACAATGATGTCATAGATTCTGTGATTATCCAGGAAGAAAATAGAGAAAATAGAGCAGAGGCTCTGTTTGACTACTTATGTATCAGGGGGGACTTCATTCAAGGTTACACTTTTTTAAAAACCCTTGAAGTAATCATAAACCGGAAAGTGACGGATTAGTGAAAGCAGTGCGTTGGAAACGTATTTCTCTTATCCAATCATGTCCAGATTTGTGATTACCTCAATGAAAGGAACCTTTTTCTCACAAAAGGATTACTTCCTTGTCTCCCTCTTTGACATCATTAATGTCTTGTTATCCCAAGTATTGTACCAGTCTAAAGATCAAATTCTATCCATCCATCCATCCCTCCCTCTTACCCCCTCTCTTCCTCCCTCACGCTTACCTTCCTCCCTCCATCACTCCATCCCTTCATTCAGAAGCAGGAGGTTGACTGACTGAAGGACTCAATATAATGCAATTAAACACTGACCATAGGGTAGAGGAGATACTTATCAATACACAAAGCAGGGGGTGGAGCAGGGCTGGCTCAGGCTAATGCTCCAACTTGCTGCCTCATACACAGGGGTGTTTCATTAAGGACTACTATATCTATCAGGTTTCAGGTATGACCCAGATGCAGATGGTGTCGAGGAAACAAAAGTTTATTTCTAGTACAGGGGCAGGCAAACTACAGGTCAAAGGCAGGCAGAGGTCAGTAATCCAGGGAGGGTGCAAAAGGTTCAGAACGGCAGGCAGTCTCAGAGTAACAAACGCTTGTAGGTTTCACCCCAACATTTTTTTTTACTGGCAACAGACAAACAGAGAACACAGGTATAAATACACAGGGGATAATGGGGAAGAAGGGCGACACCTGGAGGGGGGTGAAGACAAGCACAAAGACGGGTGAAACAGATCAGGGTGTGATATATCCGCACTAGCACAATGTTTCCTGTACACAAATATGAGAAGAGACACAAATATGAGGAGAGACATGAACAGTTTAAACTGAATAAATGATGAGTTCTGCTGATGTCATCAACTGATGCTGCTGTGTAAGCCACAATCAATGATGGTGTTGAGAAGGAAAGGAGGACATAGGGAGACTGAGAAAACAGGAGCAAGAACAGACGGGAGCAGAGTAACAAACGCTTGTAGGTTTCACCCCAACATTTTTTTTTACTGGCAACAGACAAACAGAGAACACAGGTATAAATACACAGGGATAATGGGGAAGAAGGGCGACACCTGGAGAGGGGGTGAAGACAAGCACAAAGACGGGTGAAACAGATCAGGGTGTGATATATCCGCACTAGCACAATGTTTCCTGTACACAAATATGAGAAGAGACACAAATATGAGGAGAGACATGAACAGTTTAAACTGAATAAATGAGTTCTGCTGATGTCATCAACTGATGCTGCTGTGTAAGCCACAATCAATGATGGTGTTGAGAAGGAAAGGAGGACATAGGGAGACTGAGTGAGAGGCTGGCAGTATACTGTATAAAGATGGTGCCTAGAAAAAGAGAAAAGAGAAATGGAAAGAGAGAAAAAGAGGAACAGAAGAGAGAGAAGAGAAAAGAAAAACAGGAAGAAAAAAGAGAGAGATAGAAAAAGAGAGAGACAGAGAGAATTATTGACCCCCCAAAAAATTCACACCTTGGTGAATGAACCTAACTTCAAACGCGGCCTGGAACTTTGACCGCAGGTGTGCTATAGTAAAACATGTCCCCCCTCAGCACCATGGACTGTTGAGCAGTAGAAACATAGGTCCCCGCGCTGCATCGTTTCCCTCCGAGCACAGCGTACCTCCACAGGAGCCCTGTCAGAAGCAGGGCCAGCAGAGTGCTACTATCTCTGGACCCCACTGAGCTCCAGCACCAGGGTGACTACAGCATCTGGTTGCTCCCAGCCTCATATCCCCCTAACTTCCCTAGGTCAGCTGCTAACAAAACCTGGGCCTCTCTCTGGTTCTCTAGTTCTCTGGTTCTCCCAACCTGGAGACTAGGCACCTATAGGCTGGACCCTCTCATACATAATAAACAGACCGCCCCAGGCCCTGTGTCTGATCTCACAGTGTGTGAGTGTGTGTGCGAGCGTGTATGTGTTGTGCATTTGCCTGTGCGTGTGTGAGAAAGAGCAAATGAGAAAGGAGAGAGAAAAAGAGAGAAAGACTGAAAGAGAGAGAGAAAGACACAAGCACACAGTGGCAAGTAGAAACAGCGTCATCTCCTCCCTACAGAGTTGTGAACTGCTCTGGCCCTCCCTCATCTGCATAGCTAAAATATGCACCGATAAGGTTGACTAAACTGACACCGGGCCTAATCAACAGAAATGACTGTCTCTGGACTGCAGGGATCCACCAGAGAGAGAGGCACAGGGTGGAGAGAGCAGAGGAAGAGGAGAGAGGAGAGAGAGGATAAATCCACTGGGAGGGCAAGAGGAAAGTTTCTCCATGTACTGGACTGGCTTGGGAGTGCAGTGGTCCTATGCATACAAGGGGAAACTTGCGTGTACGCACACACACACACATGCACAATTGCACACCCGCTCAGAAAACACATATACACACGCATGCACAGACACACCGTACACACTATGAGAGGCGGGCGGAGATCAAGGGAGACTCGTAAGGGGGGGCAGGGAGAGAGTTAGTCTACAAAGGTGCTAGAATGATGAGGGAGTCTAAACAAACAGTGCTGTAGAGTTTAGAGAACAGAGCCAAGGACTTAGAGAACATAAAAGCCTGCAAAGCCGTGGCAAGGTGGTCTGGCTGTTACAGCACTCGGCAGGCTGGCTAATCGATCGGAGAGCAGAGAGAGAGGGCAATAATCTGTGAGTCACCAGTAGTGTTAGAGTAGCGAGGAGAGAGGAGGAGAGGAGAGAGGGAAGCACACAGAGGCAGAGTTTATGCTGCAATAGTTTATGTGTCACGGGGCTAGGGTCAGTCTGTTATATCTGGAGTATTTATCTTGTCTTGTCCGGTGTCCTGTGTGAAATTAAGTATGCTCTCTCTAATTCCCTCTCTCTCTTTCTCTCTCTCTCTCTCTCTCTCTCTCTCTCTGAGGACCTGAGCCCTAGGACCATGCCACAGGACTACCTGGCCTGAAGATTCCTTGCTGTCCCCAGTCCACCTGGTCGTGCTGCTGCTCCAGTTCCTGTTCACCGGACATGCTACCTTGTCCCAGACCTGCTGTTTTCAACTCTCTAGAGACAGCAGGTGCGGTAGAGACACTCTGAATGATCGGCAATGAAAAGTCAACTGACATTTACTCCTGCTGACCTGTTGCACCCGCTACAACCACTGTGCTTTTTATTATTTGACCCTGCTGGTCATCTATGAACATTTGGACATCTTGGCAATGTTCTGTTATAATCTCCACCTGGCACAGCCAGAAGAGGACTTGCCACCCCTCATAGCCTGGTTCCTCTCTAGGTTTCTTCCTAGGTTCCGGCCTTTCTAGGGAGTTTTTTCTAGACACTGTGCTTCTACACCTGCATTGCTTGCTGTTTGGAGTTTTAGGCTGGGTTTCTGTACAGCACTTTGTGACATCAGCTGATGTAAGAAGGGCTTTATAAATACATTTGATTGATTAGCATAACTGAATTAAGTGTTGCAGTCATTTCAGTTGCTGTAGTTGCTGAAGTGTATAGTGTTGAGTCATCCGCATACATAGACACTCTGGCTTTACTCAAAGTCAGTGGCACGTCGTTAGTAAAAATTTAAAAAAGCAAGGGGCCTAAACAGCTACCCTGGGGAATTCCTGATTCTACCTGGATTATGTTTGAAAGGCTTCCATTAAAGAACACCCTGTGTGTTCTGTTAGACAAGTAACTCTTTATCCACATTATAGCAGGGGGTGTAAAGCCATAACACATACGTTTTTCCAGCAGCAGACTATGGTCGATAATGTCAAAAGCTGCACTGAAGTCTAACAAAACAGCACCACCATCATTTTATCATCAACTTGTGTAAGTGCTGTGCTTGTTGACTGTCCTTCCCTATATTTTTTCCAGAAGTTTACTAAGGGTTGGTAACAGGCTGATTGGTCGGCTATTTAAGCCAGTAAAGGGGCCTTTACTATTCTTGGGTAGCGGACTGACTTTAGCTTCCCTCCAAAGTGTGTGCCTGAGGGCACACACTTTCTAGTAGGCTTAAATTGAAGATGTGGCAAAAAGAAGTGGCAATATCGTCTGCTATTATCCTCAGTAATGTTCCATCCAGATTGTCATAGTTGATAGACAACAAAACTTTTTTCACCTCTTCCACACTGAATTTACGGAATTCAAAAGTTCAATTCTTGTCTTTCATAATTTTTCATAACCTATTAACAGGTCAACATACACAAGGCTGCGGGGCCAGACGGATTACCATGATGTGTGCTCCCGGCATGTGCTGACCAACTGGCAGGTGTCTTCACTGACATTTTCAACATGCCCTGATTGAGTCTGTAATACCAACATGTTTCAAGCAGCCCACAATAGTCCCTGTGCCCAAGATCACACAGGCAACCTACCTAAATGACTACAGACCCGTAGCACTCACGTCCGTAGCCATGAAGTGCTTTGAAAGGATGGTAATGGCTCACATCAACACCATTATCCCAGAAACCCTGGGAGATTAATTCACCTTTCAGCAGCACAATATCCTAAAATATAAGGCCAAACCTACACTGGATTTGCTTACCAAGAGGACAGTTAATGTTCCTGAGTGGCCGAGTTACACATTTTAATTAAATCTGCTTAAAAATCTATGGTAAGACCTGAAAATGGTTGTCTAGCAATGATCAACAACTAATTTGACATAGCTTGAAATTTTTTAAAGAATAATGGGCAAATGTTGCACAATCCAGGTGTGGAAAGACTCACATCTATAATCGCTGCCAAATGTGATTCCAACTTGTATTGACTCAGGGGGTTGAATACTTATCTAATAAAATGAAAGGGGAGGAAACTGTGGGAACGAAATGGCTGCCCGGTTTGTAGGCGGAGAGTGGAGAGAGAATCAAACGTGTAATTGGGTAACGGTGGGGAGAGGTGTGTGTGTGTGGTATGTATTTGTGTGTGTGTGGGTGTGCAATATGAGCATTTGTGCATCTTGACACTCAGTGGTGTTGCTGAATGGCTTTACGTCACCATTTCAAAATGTGTTTCATAGGAACAGATCTAGAATCAGTGTACCCTACCCTAAACCTAACATTCTAGGCGAAGTCAAAAAGGCTCCCAACATAATGCTTCTCCTTTAAAATGAAAGGCAGAGGAAGAATCACTGTAGTGGGCAGGTCTAAAATTGTTTCCCAGTTTCCAGGTGAGAATGGGAAGTGGAGAGTTAATCCATGGTTTTGGAATACAGGGTGTATATGTGTGCGTGTGCATGTGTACAAGTGCATGTGTGTGTATATGACGGTGTGTTAATCCATGGTTTGGAATGCATGGGAAAAGTGTAGTGAGTGCATAGCGAGTGCGTGCGATGCTGAGCAGTGTTCTCCGCTGACATGCTCAGTTCCACTTGGTTCCACTCAGATAAAGCAGAGGAGTTTTAACACACTCAAGCATGCGCTAATTAAAAATCCACACTGCAACACTGCTGCCGCGATCAATATGCTTAATTAATTAATCTATATATCACCACGTCACACACACAATGTAGCCTATTCTATAAACTAGTTTGTTCCTCGAAACTCAAAACCCATCAGATGAGAGAGAAACTACTTTTTTATAATTTTTTCTTATAAATTATTCATATTTCTCTCATACTAAATTAGATTATAGGGAAGTAGAGGGCCAAATACTTTTATTCTTTAGTTAATTAAAGCAATAATGCACATTATTAAAAATCATCATCCTTCACCATCTCTTGTTTTCATTCTCGTCCAGAGGAATCATTTAAGTTTTCATTCCATTCCATTTCATTTCATTCCTGTCATAGTTGCGGTTCAGCTTTCCAAGGGGGGCTGTATAAATAATCTGGAATTGCACCTGTGATAAGAATAGGCCAGATGGGAAGACGCATGTCTTCCAGTTCTTTTCCTTAATTCAATCAACCATGAGAGCACCTAACTAGGGAATATCATTATTCTCCACCACTCGGAATGTTCTCTGCCCCCCGGAATACTTTCACACTTCCGCAACTGGGAATCTTAATGCAGTCCCTAGCCCTTGGGAAGTGTTAATTTGTAAATGTGTGTAGGAAGGGGGAAATAATGGATATTATTAATTTCCATGACCTTATTCGCTGTAGATATTGCTCAAGACATTACCGGAGCTATACTCCGCTATCAATGTATCCTGACTGGTTGTAGTAGACATTCTCTGGTTCAAAGAAAATAGCGGCAGTTAGAAATGAATACTAAATTAAAATATTGTTTAACCCTGATGCTTAATAGTCTTGAATAAAATTTATTATATAAGGTACCATCCTGTCTCTCTTTTAGGGCACCATCTTTAACACATTATCCAATAGAGAGATCCCCAGCCCATACCTTAGTCAGTGTTGGGGCCCCAAGCCCCTTGCCAGTACTGAGGCTCCCTGTCCTGACTTTACCCAGTACTGGGGCCCCAGCCAATAGCACAGGGCCACGCTCCTAGACAACCCAGTACTGAGCCAGCCTCCAACCCCTAACCAGTACTGGGGCTCCAGACATTTTTCCCACCAGTTCTCCATGCAGCTAATCCTGGAGCAAGCCTGTCACCTTTGTCCGCTGTTTGTTTTAAAATAATGAAAAAAGAGGAACTTGACTGTGACCAAACCAAAAAGGCCCTTTCCTGTCCTCCTCCAAGGCCAAACTTCCTATTTTCTTCCTCTCTCTTTATTTAACTCTGCATATTTGTTGAGTTTTTGATAAAAATCCAATTAGGGTCATTTGAAACTGTTCCAGTGTGAGAACCTAATCCTCCCAGAGCCCAGATAATAAGTAACATAATTAAGACTAATCTGCTCTTTCTCTGTCTCTGGCCATGTCCGAATACTGTACTTGGGTTCTACATAGTAGCCATTTTGGGTATGTGAAAAAATATATTTTTATAGTATGTGAAATTTCTAAAATGTAGTTTGCTTTAGATGCCAGGATGTCATACTGATTTCGGCTTTTCATCTAGTAGAATTCATGGCACTTAACTGAGGAGACCTTTCGAGACCCACGTGTGTCTGACAGACATGCTGTACCCAAATGAACGAATGGCAGGAATCAACGCAATTGCTTACTGCATTCGTTTTAACTAAACAGTATGCTCTAAAGAGTATGTAGTACGATTAGTACACAGTATGCAGTTTAAGTAAGTAGATGGCATGCCAGATTTCAGCCACATGCTCTCTCCCTCTTTCTCTCTCTCTCTCTCTTTCTCTTTCTCTCTCTCTCTCCTTAAGGTGCCACTGAATCTGTAAATTAAAAAACCTAGTCAGAGATTAAGAGATTGAATTAGATAACAAGAAAAAAACTAGGAGGGGCAACATTACCTTTACATTTCTCTGAACTTGTTCTCTTTCTATTTCACCGCCCAGTTTTCACACTTGCAAAGATTCAATGGTTCTCCAAAAGCAGAAAGGGACGGAGAAAAGATAAGGTATGGGGGGGAGAATGAGAGGTATGAAGAAAGGAAGGAGGAATAAAAGATGAGAGGAGACAAGAATAGAGAGGGAGAGAAAGTTTGAGGGAGAAGAGGCAAAAGAGACAGGTAGAGATTGGAGTAGGGTAGGCTGTTGCGGTTGTGGGTGAGGAAGTTGGTTAGCTGAATGTGCGTAAAAAGACAACACTGAATAGTGTCTATGGTGATTTTCAGTAACTTGAAGGAACACATCGCTGTTTAGTTCATCTTTAACATTTATCTCTACCCACATTGTAAGCACACACACACACAGTCGCCATACCCTAGCTCAAGACCAAAAATGTAAATGTAGGCTAGAGAGCAGCCAGGTCACCCATGATACAAGTCATCCATCCTTGTCTGAGGATGTCGGGAGATGACGTGGAAATTGGCCACTAGGGGCAACGGTGAGCTCTGTTACCTTCAAGTAGATTTCAGTTATGCCACCTGGATGGGCAAACACCGCTCCAACACCATCATTAAGTTTGCTGACGACACAACAGAGGTTGTGATCTGATCACCGACAACGATGAGACGGCCTATAGGGGGGAGGTCAGAGAACTGGCAGTGTGGTGCCAGGACAACAACCTCTCCCTCAATGTGAGCAAGACAAAGGAGCTGATCGTGGACAACGGGAAAAGGCGGGCCGAACAGGCTCCCATTAACATCAACGGGGCTGTAGTGGAGTGGGTCGAGAGGTTCAAGTTCCTTAGTGTCCACATTACCAACGAACTATCATGGTCCGAAAACATACCAAGACAGTCGTTAAGAGGGCACAACAAAACATTTTCCAGATCCTCAAAAGGTTCTACAGCTGCACCATCGAGAGCATCCTGACCGGTTGCATCACCCCAAGCCATTAGACTACTGAATAATTCATAAAAATATTTTTTTCTTCTTAAACTGCAATGTTGGTTAAGGGCTTGTAAGTAAGCATTTCACGGTAAAGTCTACACTTGTTGTATTCGGCGCATGTGGCAAATACAGTTTGATTTGATTTGATTCCAAAGGTTGCTAGTTCAAATCCAGCAAGCTGTTTTTGATATTTTAACTCTTACCATAACCATTCAGAGTTAACGCCTAACCTTAAGAAGGTTCCCGAGTGGCAAAGCGGTCTAAGGCACTGCATCGCAGTGCTAGAGGTGTCGCGACAGACCCTGGTTTGATATCGGGCTGTATCACAACTGGCTGTGATCGGGAGTCCCATGGGGCTGTGCACAATTGGCCCAGCGTTGTCTGGGTTAGGGAAGGGTTTGGCTGGGGTAGGCTGTCATTGTAAATAAGAATTTGTTCTTAACTGCCTTGCCTAGTTAAGAAAAGGTTCAATAAAAATAATAATGTGGAGTTAATGCCTAAATGTAACCTTAAACACTTTGAAATTTGCCGTTTGGAACAACTTTGAATTTTGATGTTTGTGAAACATGGATGAATGTCTTATTCTGACATGAGACTGTGAGAGCTGGTAGCGGAGAGAAGCTGCCAGCCCTGCACGCCTTTCTCTCACTTTAACTTCTTAGGGATGAGCAAACGAGGTGACCGTTTTGGAGAGCCTGGCGTGCCCAAAGTAAAATGCCTCCCATTCAGGCCCAGAAAATAGGATATGCACATATTTGGTACCATTGGATAGGAAACACTCTGAATTTTCCAAAACTGTTAACCATTTGGATATGGCAGGCAAAACCCAGAGGAATTTCTGTCCTGGAAAAAGTGGTTTTCACAGAGTGCCTCATTTGGAACCTAAAAGTGTTCCTAAGGATACATTTAAAATTATGTTTGATTGTTCTTGGACAAGTTTGTAGGTATAAGTTGAACGAGTTCTAGTCACGTTTCAATGGAGTAGTGGACGCTGTAGTTTCTGATTATAACGCGCGAACCAAATGGAGATTTATGGATAAAATACATGACTTTTTCTAACAAAAGAACCATGGATTGTCTTCGTTGGACACTTTAGGAAGACCTCAGCAGAAGTTCTTCAACAGGTAATTGATTTGGTTTTGCTGTGAAATGTGTTTTCTGTGAACCGTGGAGGCTTATGAAATTATGGTAATGGGAAAAATATGTTAGGTGCTACCCTCAAACAATCAAATGTTGTGCTTTCGCCGTAAAGCCTTTTTGAAATCTGACAACGCTGTGATATTGCCAAGAAACAGAGCTTTTGATGAGTATGGAACACTTGTATATTGGTGGATGTTTAATAATTCAACTTTTGGATTTTGAATTTGGCGCCTCACATTTCACCGGGTAGTGTCGGGAGTGGGGCGCTAGCGCCCCAGCAATCTCCAAGACTACAAGCAGAGAGCATAGACAGTGCCAGGCAGTTTGCTTTGCCGGT
This sequence comes from Hucho hucho, assembly GCA_003317085.1. Lineage (NCBI taxonomy): Eukaryota > Metazoa > Chordata > Actinopteri > Salmoniformes > Salmonidae > Hucho > Hucho hucho. The sequence goes on from QNTS01003181.1 coordinate 116,593, forward strand.
CAGCTGTTTAGGCAGTGTGCCGATTGCTTTGCGTTTGATGTCCACATTTGAACTCGGCCAGCTGTTTTATGCACCGCTTACATTCACATTGATGTCGGCATAGGTGGTGCATCCAGGTGCTGTCCTCAAACAATCAGATGTTGTGCTTTCGCCGTAAAGCCTTTTTGTAATCTGACAATGCTGTGATATTGCCAAGAGTCTAAGCTTTTGAAGACTATGCAACACTTGTAAATTGATTAATGTTTTATAATTCAACTTTTGGATTTTGAATTTGGGCCTTACATTTCTCCGGGTAGTGTCGGGAATGGGGCGCTAGCGCCCCAATGATCCGTAAGAGGTTAAAGATGGTGACATGTTGTGTAGAATTGCAGTAATTGAGCTTCCAATTCCAAAAATGAATTTAGAATTCAATGCACACTTAACATGGCTACTACAGCATTCTGCAACGATACACTATCCCATCTGGTTTGTGCTTAGTGGGACTATCATTTGTTTTTCAACAGGACAATGACCCAACACACCTCCAGGCTGTGTAAAGGCTATTTGACCATGAAGGAGTGTGATGGAGTGCTGCATCAGATGACCTGGCCTCCACAATCACCCGACCTCAACCCAAATGAGATGGTTTGGGATGAGTTGAACCGCAGAGGGAAGGAAAAGCAGCAAACAAGTGCTCAGCAAATGTGGGAACTCCTTCAAGACATTTGGGAAAGCATTCCAGGTGAAGCTGCTTGAGAGAATGCCAAGCGTGTGCAAAGCTGTCATCAAGGCAAAGGATGGCTACCTTGAAATATATATGTTTAACACTTTTTTGGTTACTACATGATTCCATATGTGTTATTTCATAGTTTTGATGTCATTACTATTATTCTACAATGTAGAAAATAGTAAAAATAAAGAAAAAACGTTGAATGAGTAGGTGTGTCCAAACATTTGACTGGTAATGTACGTCTCATGTCTGAGCCATTGAATTGCGACTCCACTTTGTACTCGTCCATGTTCCCAGTCACCTTGCCGTGGTTAAATGTGGTGGTTCGCGCTTTCAGTGTTGCGCGAATGCTGCCATCTATCCACGTTTTTTTCTGGATAGGTTTAATTGTCATATTGGGAAGAACATCCCCTAGGCACTTCCTGATGAACTAAGTCACTGAGTCAGTGTATACGTCAATGTTGTTGTCAGAGACAAAACAGAACATATCCCAGTTTGCATGATCAAAACAATCATGAAGCCTAGATTCCAATTGGTCAGACCGTTGGTGAACTGTCTTTTCCAAAGGTACGTCCTGTTTGAGTTTCTGTCTATAAGAAGGGAGTAGCAGAATGGTGGTGTGATCTGATTTGCTGAGGGGAGGGCCTTGTAGGTGTCCTGGAAGGGAGAGAAGCAATGGTAGAGAGTTTTGAGGGGTGAGTAGCGCAGTCGATGTGTTGAAAAAACTTTGGTAGTCTTTTCCTTAGATTTGCTTTACTAAAGTCCCCAGCTACAATAAATGCGGTCTCAGGATATGCGCGTTCCAGTTTGCACAAAGTCCAGGGTAGTTCCTTGAGAGCTATCATGGTATCGGCTTGAGGGGGAGTATACACAGCTGTGAAGTTACTGTACGTTACCACAATCACACCATGAATACACCTCCACCTTTCTTTTTCCGGGCAGGGTTCTTTATTTCTGTCCACACGATGTACTGGCTGTATGGACAGGGACAGTATATCCGGAGAGAGATATGATTCCGTGAAACAGAGTATGTTACAATCCCTCGTGTCTCTCTGGAAGGAGATACTTGCCCTGAGCTTGTTTACTTTATTGTCCAGGATTGAACATTAGCGAGTAATGTACTCGGAAGCAATAGATGGTATACCTCTTCTCTGTCTGCGGCATCTAGGAGCAGCCTCTGAAATGACTGGAATTGACTCGGGGGGTACGAACAAAGGATCCAATTCAGGAAAGTTGTATTTCTGGTCAAAATGCTGGTGAGTGAGCCACGATCTAATATCCCAAATGTATTTCCGGCTGTAGGTAATAATGCAAAAAAATGTATGTGCAAATAATGTGAGAAATAACACCCCCAAAAATTATAATACTGCAAAGTTGCTTAGGATCCAGGAACATGTCCATGTCTATTGGCGCCAATTGTCTATTTCTCTCTCTTGCTTCCTTTCTCTCATACACATAAGCACCCCCACAAACACACACAGACAGAAAGCCAGCCAGCCAGCTAGACACAAACTGTTTTTCTGACAAAACCATTTGACTGTCTTCCCTGTGCAGTAGTTCCCAAACTCAGTGAAAAGCGACACTGGACAATTGTCAATCTGCATAGTAAATGCATAGTAAGTTAGCCGTTAACCATAGCCAGGGCAGTGTGTTCAAGCACGTCTTTTAATTTACTAAGATTTACCAACGATTCAGGCCACCCAGCTGCAAAACATATTTTGGCCATCTCCCCTACATGTGTCCCATGCTTAGGAGGACAACACACAGTGACTTGTAGGGAAATTGGCAGAGAAGGTCATTTCCTTTTATGAGCTTGTCTGCCTCAGTAAGGGCTTGTTAAACTCTTAAGTGCTCCTCACTCAGTAAGAGACGTACATGGATGTCGAATTATGGGCGATATCAGGTCCGTCCGTTAAAGCTGCTATTTCGGCCAAAAATAGTAGTCCCAAATTGTGATATTTTTAATTGGTCCGTTTTGGTCCAAATTTAGCCGAAGATCAACCTGACCGCTAGCTTGCTGTACTTATTGAAAACATGAGATCCACGAAAATATGAATATATTGCATGGCCTATATTGATTAAATTATGGTGGCTTCATGGGGTGGCAAGTAGCCTTGTGGTTAGAGTGTTGGACTAGTAACCGAAAGGTTGCAAGATCAAATCCCCGAGCTGACAAGGTATAAATCTGTCGTTCTGCCCCTGAACAAGGCAGTTAACCCACTGTTCCTAGGCTGTCATTGAAAATAAGAATCAGTTCTTAACTGACTTGCCTAGTTAAACAAAGGTTAAATAAAAAAAATCTAATATTCATAAAAATGTAGCTTGTTAAGATGTCAGGTGTTTCTGTCATAAGCAGAATTTGACTGAATTTATATCAATTAGAATTCTATATTTTAACCACAATTTATTCTGTGAAAATGTTACTGGGCAAGTGCTAGGTGGACAAAAGACTTTAAGCAAGCCATTCGCATAATTTGCTCCTCTCGCAATCACACAGAAGCCACACAGCACTGCAAAAAATATATATAATAATTGAGAACACGTGAGAGTGGGGACTGTAAGTATTTTAGAAAAATGTTGTAATCTGTTCAGGTTGCAATCTATTATTTTCTCTAGACTTTTCTCTAGAATGCAGAAACTAGCTAGCTAACTAGCTAACATTACTACACAGACAAAAGTGGATAGCAAAACACAAAATCCATGTGTACGTGTGTGTATAGTGCGTATGTTATCATGTCTTTGTATGCATGTGTCTGTGCCTATGTTTGTGTTGCTTCACAGTCCCCACTGTTCCATTAGGTGTATTTTAATCTGCTTTTTAAATATAATTTTAATGCTTGCATGAGTTACTTGGAATAGAGTTCCATGTAGTCATGGCTCTATGTAGTACTGTGCACCTCAATCAATCAATCAAATGTATTTATAAAGCCCTTCTTACATCAGCTGATGTCACAGAGTGCTGTAGAGAAACCCAACCTAAAACCCCAAACAGCAAGCAATGCAGGTGTAAAAGCATAGTGGTTAGGAAAAACTCCCTAGAAAGGCCAGAACCTAGGAAGAAACCTAGAGAGGAACCAGGCTGTGAGGGGTAGCCAGTCCTCTTCTGGCTGTGTCGGGTGCAGATTATAACAGATTTTAAATGGCCAAGATTTTAAAATGTTTATAGATGACCAGCAGGGTCAAATAATGATAATTAAAGTGGTTGTCGAGGGTGCAACAGGTCAGCACCTCAGGAGTAAATGTCAGTTGGCTTTTCATAGCCGATCATTCAGAGTATCTCTACCGCTCCTGCTGTCTCTAGAGTGTTGAAAACAGCAGGTCTGGGACAGGTAGCATGTCTGGTGAACAGGTCAGGGTTCCATAGCCACAGGCAGAACAGTTGAAACTGGAGCAGCAGCACGGCCAGGTGGACTGGGGACAGCAAGGAGTCATCTGGGCTGTGCTTTGGCAGAGTGGGTGCGGTTATATCCTGCCTGTTTGGCCCTGTCCGGGGGTATCGTTGGAAGGGGCCACAGTGTCTCCCGACCCCTCCTGTCTCAGCCTCCAGTATTTATGTTGCAGTAGTTTATGTGTCGGGGGGCTAGGGTCAGTCGGATATATCTGGAGTATTTCTCCTCTCTTATCCAGTGTCCTGTGTGAATTTAAGCTTGCTGTCTCTAATTCTCTCTCTCTTTTTCTCTCTTTCATTCTTTCTCTCTCTCGGAGGACCTGAGCCTTAGGACCATTCCTCAGGACTACCTGGCCTGATGACTCCTTGCTGTCACCAGTCCACCTGGACACACCCCCCCAGGGACGGCATGGAAGAGCACCAGTAAGTCAGTAACTCAGCCCCTGTAATAGGGTTAGAGGCAGAGAATCCCAGTGGAGAGGGGAACCGGCCAGGCAGAGACAGCAAGGGCGGTTCATTGCTCCAGTGCCTTTCCGTTCACCTTCACACTCCTGGGCCAGGCTACACTCAATCATAGGACCTACTGAAGAGATGAGTCTTCAATTACGACTTAAAGGTTGAGACTGAGTCTCTCACATGGATAGGCAGACCGTTCCATAAAAATGGAGCTCTATATGAGAAAGCCCTGCCTCCAGCTGTTTGCTTAGAAATTCTAGAGACAATAAGGAGGCCTGCGTCTTGTGACCGTAGCGTACGTGTAGGTATGTACGGCAGGACCAAATCGGAAAGATAGATAGGAGCAAGCCCATGTAATGCTTTGTAGGTTAGCAGTAAAACCTTGAAATCAGCCCTTGCCTTAACTTCTTTGGGAGAAGCGCACGAGGTGACCGTTTTGGAGATCCTGGCGTGCCCAAAGTAAAATGCCTCCCATTCAGGCCAAGAAAATAGGATATGCACATATTTAGTACCATTGGATAGGAAACACTCTGAATTTTCTAAAAGTGTTAACATTTTGTCTGTGACTAAAACAGAACGGATATGGCAGGCGAAATCCCGAGGAATTTCTGTCCTGGAAAAAGTGGTTTTGACACATTGCCTCATTTAGAGCCCCTCCCTTATGAAAATGCCCTTATAAGGGCATATGAATGCAGTACCTATCGCTTCCTCTGAATGTCAACAGTCTCGAGAAAGTGTTCTGATTCTTTTTAGATGCTTTTAGAGCAGAGAAGAAGAGGAATAAGGAAGTGTCCACGCAGTTGTCAATACAAGTAAATGCGCGCTCCCGGCTTGCGCGTTCTTTGTTTTTTTCCTTTCTTATCGCCCAGTTTATATTCCGGGTTGAAATATTATACAACATATACATTAAATTGTTCCTAAGGATACATTATCAATTATGTTTGATTGTTCTTGGACAAGTTTATAGGTATAAGTTGAACGAGTTCTCTTCACGTTTCAATGGAGGTGTCGACGCTGTCCCTAAGAAGTTAACAGGAAGCCAATGTAGAGAGGCTAGCATGGAGTAATATGATCACATTTTTTGGATCTAGTCATGATTCTAGCAGCGGTGTTTAGCACTAACTGAAGTTTATTTAGTGCTTTATCTGGGTAGCCGGAAAGTAGAGCATTGCAGAAGTCTAACCTAAAAGTGACAAAAGCATAGATACATTTTTCTGCATCATTTTTGGACAGAAAGTTTCAGATTTTTGCAATGTTACGTAGATGGAAAAAAGCTGTCTTGATATGTTCGTCAAAAGAGAGATCAGGGTCCAGAGTAACGCAGAGGTCCTTCACAGTTTTATTTGAGACGACTGTACAACCATCAAGATTAATTGTCAGATTCATCAGAAGATCTCTTTGTTTCTTTGGACCTAGAACAAGCATCTCTGTTTTGTCCGAGTTTAAAAGTAAAACATTTTCCGGCACCCACTTCCTTATGTCTGAAACACAGGCTTCCAGGGAGGGCCATTTTGGGGCTTCACCATGTTTCATCGAAATGTACAGCTGTGTGTCATCTGCGTAGCAGTGAAAGTTAACATTATGTTTCCGAATGACATCACCATCACCAGCTTTTGGAGTGGGTCTGTGGACTTTTCCATGTGAATATTAAAGTCACCAAAGATGTGAATACATGACTACAAGGTCCAAGATGGCGTAGCAGTGTTTTTGTTGGTCCCCTCGTGTACTTTTGTATTTTTCGTCTTTTTTGTATATATTTCAAATTTATTTTCAATCTCTTTTCCATTTTTTATATTAAATATACCTTCCGGTAACCTGCCTCACCCAATGTGTTACGGAACCGCTATTCTTTTAGATTTTTTTTAGACATAACTCCAACGAAAGCTAGCGAGCTAACTAGCTACTAGCTATTCAGTCACTGTTAGCCACTGCTAGCGGCCTTTACCTTCTGCACAGACAGCAGCCCTTTTTTAGCCCGGATAATACTCGCCAGCCTGCCACCATCGGACTTTTTCTCCACTACAACGCCGGATCCCTGCAGTAAACCCTGGACCACTACACCTGATCTCCACAGCTAGCTAGCTGCCACTGAGTGACCCAGCCCTGAGCCAGGCCCACCTCCCGCCCTCCTCCCAAACACGGCTAGAACCCACTACTCCACCGGTTCCTTGCCGTATGCTCTCGACCCTGGCACCGGATTCATCGCTGCTACCGAGTGGCTATAGTGGCTAACGCCCCTGCCCCGAAGCTAGCACCAGTTAAAGGCGAGCCAGGCGCATCTCCCGGCTAGCAAAGGAAAGTACCACAACAACAATACCTCTCTCGCCAGCTGGCTTGAATCCCTCTCGACACGACGCCCCGTCGTACCACCTCGACTGGTCTGCCGACTAATACTCCATCCGCTGTGCCTGCAAACGGCCTCTGTCGGACGTCGGAGCAGACAATCCTACCAACCCCGGCCTGCTAACTCTTAACTTTAAACGCTGTGTCTCCTGCGTGCCGGCATAGTAACGAATACCTCGCGACTTCCCTGTCCCATCTATTGCTGTTCACTGGACCCTATGATCACTCGGCTACATAGATGATGCCTGCAGGACTATTCATTAATCACGGTACCATTCTGTTTATTCTTTGTTTATCTGTCGGCCCCAGCCGCGTACTCAGGCCCTGTATGTAGCTAACCAACCCTCTTTGCCCATTCATCGCCAGTTTACCTGTTGTTGTTGTCTTAGCTGATTAGCTGTTGTAGTCTTACCCGTTGTCTTAGCTAGCTCTCCCAATCAACACCTGTGTTTGCTTTATGCCTCGCTTTATGTCTCTCAAATGTCAATATGCCCTGTTTACTGTTGTTTAGGATAGTTATCATTGTTTTAGTTTACAGTGGAGCCCCTAGGCCCACTCTACATGCCTCTGATTCCTCCTTTGTCCCACCTCCCACACATGCGGTATCCTCACCCAGTATTACCAGCACCTCCAGTATTACCAGCACCTCCATCACTCGGTGCCTGGGCCTACCTCCACTGTACTCTCACCCCACCATACCCCTGTCTGCACATTATACTCTGAATCTATTCTACCACGCCCAGAAATCTGCTCCTTTTATTCTCTGTCCCCAACGCACTAGACGACCAGTTCTTAAAGCCTTTAGCCGTACCCTTATCCTACTCCTCCTCTGTTCCTCAGGTGATGTGGAGGTAAACCCAGGCCCAATGTGTCCCCTGTGTGTTCTCATTTCTTGACTTCTGTAATCGAAAAAGCCTTGGTTTCATGCATGTTAACATCAGAAGCCTCCTCCCTAAGTTTGTTTTACTCACTGCTTTTGCACACTCCACCAACCTTGATGTCCTTGCCGTGTCTGAATCCTGGCTTAGGAAGGCCACCAAAAATTCAGAGATTTCCATACCCAACTACAACATTTTCCACCAAGATAGAACTGCCAACGGGGGAGGAGTTGCAATCTATTGCAGAGATAGCCTGCAAAGTTCAGTCATACTTTCCAGGTCTATGCCCAAACAGTTCGAACTTCTAATTATAAAAATGAATCCCTCCAGAAATAAGTCTCTCACTGTTGCCGCCTGCTATAGACCCCCCTCAGCTCCCAGCTGTGCCCTGGACACCATATGTGAATTGATGGCCCCCATCTATCTTCAGAGTTCGTTTTGTTAAGTGACCTAAACTGGGATATGCTTAACTCTTTAGGCATCATCAACCAAGGTGTCGGTTTTGGAGAGTCTGGCGTGCCCAAAGTAAAATACTTGCCACTCAGGCCCAGAAACTAGGATATGCATAATTAGTACTATTGGATAGAAAACACTATGAAGTTTCTAAAACCGTTAAAATAATGTCTGTGAGTATAACAGAACTGATATAGCAGGCGAAAACCAGAGGAAAATCCATCCGGATTTGCAGTTTTTTTTGTAGATGACCTTTTTCTCCTGGCTGCCTACTGTATTCAACGTTATATAGGACCTAGACTGCAGTACCTATGGCCTCCACTGGATGTCAACAGTCTTTAGACAGGGTTTCATGACCTTAGGTTGAATTAGAAGCCAATAGAAGAAGAATTTAGACGTGGACCCCGGAACTCAATAGAATGACATGCGCGTTCACAGTCTCACGCGCTCTGTGTTTTTTTCCTTTCCTATCGTTCAGGCTATAATCCGGTTCAAATATAATAGTAAATATACATAAAAGGATACCTAAGTATACATTAAAAATGATGTTTGATTTGTTTGGACAAAGTTGATAGGTATAATTTGAATGCGGTCTCTTCACAGTTCAATGGGCGACTCGACGGTGGATTTTCTGAACATAACGCGCCAACAAACCGGAGATTTATGGATGTAATAAATGACTTTATCTAACAAAAGAACCATTGGATGTCTTCGTTGGACACTTGGGATGCCCTCAGCAGAAGTTCTTCGAAAGATAAGTGACTTCTTTTAGCGCTTATATGGGTTTTGTGTGACCCGCTCTGGTTATGAATTTATGCTAATGTATAAATGTTAGAGGTGCTATCCTCAAACAATCAAATGTTGTGCTTTCGCCGTGAAGCCTTTTTGAAATCTGACAACGCTGTCATATTGCCAAGAATCAGAGCTTTTGATGACTATGCAACACTTGTATATTGATGAATGTTTAATAATTAAACTTTTAGATTTTGAATTAGGCGCCTTACATTTCACCGTGTAGTGTCGGAATGGCCCGCTAGCACCCCGTTTCTCCCTAAGTAGTTAACTTCTTAGGAAGCGGCAGCAGAGGTGACGGTTTTGGAGAGTCTGGCATGCCCAAAGTAAAATGCCTGCCACTCAGGCCCAGAAAATAGGATATGCACATAATTAGTACTACTTGATAGGAAACACTCTGAAGTTTCTAAAAGTGTTAAAATAATGTATGTGAGTATAACAGAACTGATATAGCAGGTGAAAACCCGAGGAATTTCTGTCCTGGAAAAAGTGTATTTGACACATTGCCTCATTTTGAACCCCTCCCTATTGAAAATGACCTTATATGGGAGTAAGATTGCAGTACCTATTGCTTCCACTGGATGTCAACAGTCTCTAGACAGTGTTTGATGATGTTATAGTTGCTCTGGATGGTAATAGAAGAAGAATTTCGAAGTGGTCACCAGATGTAAACAGAAGAGAATGCGCGTTCACGGGCCAGCGCACGCTGTGGTTTTTTCCTTTCCTATCGCCCAGTTTATAATCCGGTTGAAATATTATACTAAATATACATAAAAGTGTTCCTAAGGATACATTATCAATGATGTTTGATTGTTCTTGGACAAGTGTATAGGTATAGGTTGAACGAGTTCTCTTCACGGTTCAATTGGCGAGTGGACGCTATATTTTATGAACATAATGCGCCAACCAAACGGAGATTTATGGATATAATAAATGACTTTTTCTAACAAAAGAACCATTGGATGTCTTCGTTGGACACTTGGGAAGCCCTCAGCAGAAGTTCTTCAAAAGGTAAGAGATTTGTTTTCCCTGTGAAATGTGTTTTGTGTGAACCGCGATGGTTTATGAATTTATGCTAATGGGAAATTATTGGAGGTCCTATCCTCAAACAATCAAATGTTGTGCTTTCGCCGTAAAGCCTTTTTGAAATCTGACAATGCAGTGATATTGCCAAGAGTCTAAGCTTTTGAAGAGTGCAACACTTGTATATTGATGAATGTTTTATAATTCAACTTTTGGATTTTGTATTTGGCGCCTTACATTTCTTCAGGTAGTGTCGGGAATGGGGCGCTACGCCCCAATGATCCTTAAGAGGTTTTAAGGTGCTCCAAAGCTTTGAACTATCATTCTTTACGTCATTTATATTTGTTTCATAGTGTAATTTCTTCTTCCTGTTGTTCAGTGATTTCTCAATTTGCTGTATGTTTGCCAATCGGTTGTACAGCCAGACCTATTTGCCATTTCAGTTGCCTCATCCCTCTCAACCATACACTTTTTCAATTCCTCATCAATCCACTGGGATTTAACAGTTTTTACAGTCGTTTTGGGTTCATGCTTATTAGTAACTGGGATAAGCAATTTCATAAATGTGTCAAGTGCATCGTCTGGTTGCTCCTTATTACACACCACTGACCAACAAATATTCTTTACATCATCAACATAGGAATCACTATAAAACTTATTGTATGACCTCTTATACACTATATTAAGCCCAGCCTTTGGAACTTTGGTTTTCCTAGATTTGGCTACTATATTGTGATCACTACATCCAATGGATTTGGATACTGCTTTCAAACACATTTCTGCAGCATTAGTAGATGTGATCAATACATGTTTGACTCCTTCTGGAATAGGCCTGGCTACTTTGTGGAAGACGGAATTCACCTGGGTGAAAATGTCTCCCGGCTGTTGTCATCAAACATTGCAAAAGGTTCTTGGTCAACTAAATTGATGCGAGGACAATATTATCATTACATGTCGGTCCGTTTTTACCATCTCCTCTTTGGTCTCTATGAGAGTTCCACGTGTTGTATCTGAAAGTGGTGACATGCCAAATGGTGCTAACTGGAGAAATGTAATTGCTATGCCTACTTTGTTTTATTTTCCTAATAGTTATAATCCAATCTTTGAGTCTCCAGTTGTTCTTAAATTCCAAAGTAATCTGACTTGTATTGAAACTCCAAATGATTTTAAATGCAGAAAAGGTTTGACATTTTTACATCTTAATATTCGTAGTTTATTACCTAAAATGGATCATGTCAAGATCTGGGCCACTCAGGTAGACCCTGATATTTTTATTGTATCTGAGACCTGGTTAACTAATTAAACCCTGGACTCTGATGTTTCTATGAATGGTTACAATGTGTTTTGGCTGATAGGAAAGGCAAAGGTGGTGGTGTTGCTATTTACACAAGGAATATTATCTCTTTGTCTCTGTTATTGCTACCTCCAGACATAAACAATTAGAATTGTTGGCTTTAAGTCTTCAGTTGGGTTCAAACTCAAAAATAACAGTTATAGGAATCTATCGTCCACCCTCCGCCAAGAAAAGTTTGTACTAAACGAACTCACTGATTTCATTTTAATTTTTACAACCCCAGAGGTGTTGATCGCCAGAGATTTTAATCTTGCATGGGGAACACAGGATGCTGACGGTTTAAATTATTTTTGTACTAATCTAAATTTGACCCAGCTGATTACAAAGCCCACTCGTCCAAACTTAAAGGACCCTACAAAATCGACTTTGATTGACCTCATATTTACAAATACTCCAGAGAAAAATGCTTGGAGTGGGGTATTTGCTTTGGATATTAGTGACCACTGTCCCATAGTATGTGTCAGGGATATACAGATGCCTCGATCCGAACCTCGTTTAATCAACAGAAGCAATTTAAGAAATGTCCATGAGAAGGCCTTTTTTTTACCTTTCTTTTGGTGACTTTGATTGTATTGCATCTATACCTGACCCAGAGTTGGCTCTGAACCACTTCACAAATGTTACCAATTGTATTGTAGATAAACATGCTCCCTTTAAAAAACTGAGAATTAAAAATCGGTCTTGCCCTTGGTTCAGTCCAGAGCTATCTGAAGTCTTACACAACAGAGTTGTTGCCTGGGCCAAAGCTAAATTCACAGACTCGGGCCCAGACTGGCAGTCTTAAAAGGCGATTGAGAAATGTGTGTGTAAACTAGATAAAAAAGCAAAATCAGATTATTATGTTAAGCTACATATGTTAACGTGGTCTATTTTTAACACTTTTCTGCTTGATTGTTTTTCTTGCTTTTCTTGGAAGCTTAGCAGAGGTATGCTTGCTCGGGTTATTTATGTTAGTGCAGGGTGAGTTGCACACAGTGGACTTCCTGCTAGGGCACACCACCTCAGTGTTAACTTCTCAGGGAGCAGCTCCCGAGGTGACGGTTTTGGAGAGCCTGGCGTGCCCAAAGTAAAATGCCTCCCATTCAGGCCCAGAAAATAGGATATGCATATATTTAGTACCATTGGATAGGAAACACTCTGAATTTTCCAAAACTGTTAACCATTTGTCTGTGAGTGAAACAGAACGGATATGGCAGGCAAAACCCCGAGGAATTTCTGTCCTGGAAAAAGTGATTTTGACACATTGCTCATTTGGGAACCCCTCCCTCATGAAAATGACCATATAAGGGCATATGAATGCAGTACACGTCGCTTCCTTATGATGTCAACAGCCTCGAGACAGTGTATTTCTTCCATTTTGGATGCTTTAGACCAGAGAAAAAGACCAAACAAGTGGGTCCCCCCTTGATGACAACAGTACCCAGGGCGCGCGCCCGAGAAGTCGCACAGTGTCTTATTTATCGTCGTTATTGATCAGTTTATATTCCGGTTGATTTATAATAGTAAATATACGTAAAAGTGTTCCTAAGGATACATTTAAAACTATGTTTGAATGTTCTTGGACAAGTTTATAGGTATAAGATGAACGAGTTCGCGCCACGTTTCAATGGACTAGTGGAGGCTGTCGTTTCTGACTATGACGCGCGAACCAAATGGAGATTTATGGATATAATACATTACTTTTTCTAACAAAAGAACCATGGATTGTCTTCGTTGGACACTTAGGAAGCCCTCTGCAGACGTTCTACAAAAGGTAAGGCACAGGTTTTCCCTGTGAAATGCATTTTCTATCGACCGCGCTGGCTAAAGATTTCATGGTTATGGAAAATATGTGAGGTTCTAGCCTCAAACAATCAAATGTAGTGCTTTCGCCGTAAAGCCTTTTTGAAATCTGACAACGCTGTGATATTGCCAAGAAACAGAGCTTTTGATGAGTATGAAACACTTGTATATTGGTGGATGTTTAATAATTCAACTTTGGGATTTTGAATTTGGCGCTTTACATTTTACCTGGTGGTGTCGGGAG
>QNTS01003181.1:130562-148166 GCA_003317085.1 Hucho hucho
GATTTCAAAAAGGCTTTACGGCGAAAGCACTACATTTGATTGTTTGAGGGCAGCACCTCACATACTTTCTCATAGCCATGAATTCATTAGCCAGCGTGGCACACACATAACACATTTCACAGCGAAAACAAATCAATTACCTGTTGAAGAACTTCTGCTGAGGTCATCCTAAGTGTCCAACGAAGACAATCCATGGGTATTTGGTTAGAAAAAGTAATTTATTATATCCTTAAATCTCCTTTTGGTTGGCACTTTGTGTTCAGAAAATCCAATGTGACGAGAACGCGTTCAACTATACCTATAAACTTTCCCTCAACAAAACAAAAACGATTTAAAATGCTTCCTTAGCTTATCTTTTATGAATAAAAGTGATAATCTTTCACTCGGATGGTCACCTAAACGTTGTATAAGTCAAATAAAGTGGACCGCTCAGCAAAATGTGCGTTCAAAAACGTGCATCTGAAAAAGAGGTCCCTCGGCTACAACTTCTCTCATTAGAACGCATTAGTTCCGATTTCCATGAAACTTTGCCTATACACTGCTGACATCTAGTGGAATCAGTAGGTACTACATCCAGTGTCCTGGTATAAATAGTTTTTTATAGGCAAAGGCTCAAAGTGAGCTATAAGCCAAAAGGAATGACATTTCCGGATGGAAAAATCTCAGTTTTTTGCCTGCCAAATGACTTCTCTTACACTCACAGACACTTTTGGAAACCTCAGAGTGTTTCCTATCCAATAGTACTAATTATGTCCATATCTTAGTTTCTGAGCCTGGGTGGCAAGCATTTTACTTTGGGCACGCCAGACTCTCCAAAACCGACCCCTCAGCTGCCACTCCCTAACAAGTTAAATGAGCTAGGCTTGGCTCATTGATAAGTCATTGTCTCAACGCAGCCTTATAATGCTGTGAAAGGATCCAGCAACCCAAATGATTTGGGTGGATCCCATCCTCCTTATAATATGAGAGTTGTTTCCAGAAAGTATCAAAATTGACAATAAATGTTACACCCACAGAGCTGCAATAGTCTCGAAGCCAGTTATGGAGGGCTAAAAGTCTGCTGAACAGTTCAATGTTTGGGGCGGCAGGTAGCCTAGTGGTTAGAGCTTTGGACTTGCAAGATCGAATCCCTGAGCTGACAAGGTAAAAATCTGTCGTTCTGCTCCTGAACAAGGCAGTCAACCCACTGTTCCTAGGCCGTCATTGAAAATAAGAATATGTTCTTAACTGACTTGCCTAGTTAAATAAAGGTAAAAGTAAATAAAAAATGCCATGATTTATGGAGGGCAGAGGGCCAGATATTATGGGGCGTTCGTTGGTGTCAAGTAGTGACCCAATCAGTTCTTTAAAATGCATCTTCAGCTGTTCTGAGCTGCCCTTCATATTGTCGATCGACTCCATGTGAACCATGACAGTATCAGCACCCGGTGACTGACGCACAGCCTCAGGAAGCAACCTGGTGATATCCTGAACTTTTGCCCCAGGACAACACAAAGTCAGAGCCACAGAACTCACCTGAGAAGAGGGCTGCTGAGACGCCGGCTGCGTGCAAGCCACACCAGCCAAAGGGACAGAGCTCTGATCCAGAGAGCACGAGCAGTTGATTGACTAGGACAGGGAGAGGTATCTGGAGGGACATCCACAGCCATGGAGGGAACACCCAAGCCCCCAGTAGAATGCAGCTGGTACAGGGGCTCAAAGCGATTTGAAAGTCTTAAGTCTAGGCACAGGGGAGGAAGGCAGGCACGCGAAGAACGATTATTCCTCTTCTTTCTGGTTCCAACACGCATCCATTCACCCTCACCTGGAGTCGAACGATGAGCAGCCATTTTCTGGTTGAAGCTAGTAGAGGGGTGCAGTGGCGGAAATTGATCATAGTCCAGGAAGGTCCCATTATGATCCTCTTGGATGCTTTGATAGGAAGCATTTAAAGATCGATAGTCTCATGGAATTCATATTCGGTTCAAGGCGCTTCAAGGACCAATTTGTATTTCTTCACGAAGAGTAATAATCCTTTCTTTAGCTGCATCAAGTTCAATACATTTTTAACAAATGGGACCACAGATTATACACTTAATAGCATGTGAGTCCCCAGCAGATTCAAAGAAGCCACTAAGAAGGGGAGATGAGGACAATGAGTTGGTCAAATGTATTTACCTAGCTAGCTACTGCTGGTGATTAGCTAGTCATTGGAGTGTGCACGTTTTACTAGGCAAGTCAGTTAAGAACAAATCATTATCTTCAGTGACGGCCTAGGAGCACTGGGTTAACTGCCTTGTTCAGGGGCAGAACGACAGATTTTTACCTTGTCAGCTCAGGGATTCGATCTTGCAACCTTTCTGGTTACTAGTCCAACGCTCAAACCACTAGGCTACCTGCCGCCCCAATGTCATGTATGTCATGTAACAGTTGGGTTTTTGCATAGCTGATGTTAAAACAAAAAATACATTTGCAGAATTTCTATTCCAAAATGCTATATATCCACTGGGGGAATCTGTCCCTTTAAGGACAATCCGATAGGTATGTAGATACGATACGGGAATGAGACGTGTTTATACACTGGAAAAAAGATATATGGCCCCTCACTTATGGTGTGGATGAGGGTGTGCTGGAAGCTGCTGGAGAACGTCCCGGAGTGATGGCTGGAGAGTGTGCTCACTGGGCTGGTGCAGGCTGTCAACAGGTAAGGGAAGGGGAGCTGGCTAGAGGTTATAAAATGGTGTCAAACTGTCTGTGTCTTTGTCCCATTTCTCTCGTAAGGTAAGTGCTATTCTTCCTCTAGGTCCAACAGAGGTCCAGGGTCATGGGGATTCTGGTGTTGAAGAACAAAAAGGCCCATAAACTGATACTGCTTCAATACAATTATGAGGTGAGACGGTGAACTGATGTTGAACTCAGTCAGTCAGTCATTCATTCTGTACTATGCGTCTATTCAGTCTATCATTGTTGGAATTGAAAAGGTCTCTGCTATAGCTGAAATCTTAAACTTCATTCCCAGACTCGTGTTTCGAGGATTCTTCTGGGCTACCTAGCTCAAGACAGGGAGAGGCGACGACTTATACAGGTGAGTGTACAACAAAGTCTTTAGTGTTGTGATGATAGCAGTAGCTGGACACACATGTATTGATTATGTGTGATTGTGTGTGTGACTGTGCGTGTGTGTTCAAGTTCTGCGTTCACTGTGCCAGGCCTGGGCCAACCCCCTCTGGAGCAGCAGCTGTGAGCGGGCCGGGCTCTGCTGCTGTGTGTGGGACTACTGAGTGATGCACAGCTACAGAAGCTACGCTCAGGTACACCCCCAACACAACGGCCCAGTATTGTGTCACACTATCAGAGCTGTTTCTACTTTCTGACCTGTCTGAAAATGAAATAAAAAACATTTTTCCTAGGAAAACGACTGAGCGTTTTGTTATGGTACGTGTCCATGTAGTCCCACCTTGTTGTAGTCTGTTTTCTTCTGTTTGGTGCCTAATGATCACGACCCTTATGTCCTTTCCCCTGTCAGAGCTGCTGCAGTTCATGCTGGGAGAGATGCAGAGCCACCTGGACAGCAGTGTAGTGCGTGTGAGGGGCATGGTGGTGGTGGAGTTTGTCCGCTCCTGCATGGACAGCAAAGGAGCCAAACTCACATTCGAGGTACAGTACAGTATGGCACCTTTGGGTGCGTCTCAATAGTCTGAGGTGGCTCACTGTCACTATATTCTGTTCTGTGCTCATACTAATCTGAATGAACTGGGTGGGTGGAAACAAATACCACAATGCTTTTATTTATCTGTTGTTCACATCATTGCAAATGAAAGAAAGAAAATAGAGAAAGTCACTGTAGACTATTGAGGTGTACCCCTACAGTAGGCTATGACTGCCTTGTAATGAGTCCTGTGTAGGACACAGTGAAGGGTGTGTGTTTAGTGTTTCTTTCCCTCAGGATGAGGAGACCAAGGAGCTGCTCTCATTGATGACAGATTGGATCTTCCTCAAAAGGTCAAAGGGCAGACTGTACTATGTCAGGCAGTACTACCCCAGGCTGCTTCAGTGGCCCAGAAATCAGGAGCTGACCTAGACTCAGAGCTGGATAGGTAAGAGATTATCATAATCAAACCCGTAAACCTCTGTAATACCTCTTGTTATAAACTCCATTTATTAAAATAATGTTGTTTATTTAATTCAAATCATAATTTTCATAATCATAATTTTCCCACGGCAGTTAAGAAGGCATGGTATAGAGCTCGCCAGCTTGTAGTCCTAAAAAACAAAAATTAGTTACCTCTGGTTGGTTCAGCCATTCCTATGGTGAAAGAATAGGGTTTTGAGGTCTGAGGTTAACACAGGCTTAGGAGATCTTTGTTCTGTGAGAGTTCATTCAGTTAACATGACCTTTATGAATTGCTTCAAAATTCACAAATTGATGTTGGCTGATGATTATCTCATAGAACAAAAATATAAGATCTCCTAAGCTGGTGTATACCACAGACCTTATTTTTACGTAGTTTATCCAAAAACCATACAAAAAGGCCATTAATTTCCCTGTAGGCTTTGTCCAACGAATCATGGCAGAGTTAGTGCTTACAAAAATATACAATTTCTATTTCTCTCTGTTAAATTAACTAGGCTCTATGTCCCTGACCTGTGTATGTATGAACCAGTGATGATTCGCTCACCCCCTACTGACCAGGAAATAGCCAAGCCGCACCTCCTCGCTACCTCTGAGACTGTCTGGAGGGTAAAATACAATATATAGGTCTCTCCATAGGTGGGAGATGGACATTTAAGCTTATCAACATCAATTTTACTGACTTGTTGAATGATTGATCAGTTCATCCTTCCATCCCTCCATCTCTCCCCAGCCTTCCTCTCCTCTGAGGACCCAGTAAAGGTGGATCTCAGTCAGAGGCTGTAGTGGATCATATCGAGAGTTTCAAGTTCCTTGGTGTCCACATCACTAACAAACTATCATGGTCCAAACACACCAATAAAGTCGTGAAGAGGGCACGACAATGCCTTTTCCCCCCTCAAGAGACTGAAAAGATTTGGCATGGGTGCTGAGAGTCGGGAAGCAAGTTCAGGGAGTGAGTGTTTTAATAAATAAATGGAACATAATACAAAACAAGAAACACGAACAACGCACAGACAAGAAACAGAAACACAAACAACGCACAGACAAGAAACAGAAACACAAACAACGCACAGACAAGAAACAGAAACAGAAACAATGACGCCTGGGGAAGGAACCAAAGGGAGTGACCTATATAGGGAAGGTAATCAGGGAAGTGATGGAGTCCAGGTGAGTCTGACGACACACAGGTGCGCGTAACGTTGGTGACAGGTGTGCGCCATAATGAGCAGCCTGGTGACCTAGAGGCCAGAGAGGAAGCACACGTGACAGCACCCCCTCCCCGACCCGACGCGTGGCTCCAGCTGCAGGAAGCCGACCAAAATGATGATCGGTCACCTCTGCTGAGGCGCGAGAACCTGTCAGTCCGACTGAGATGCAGGAGCATGGCGACCTAGAGCGCCGGAGAGAGCATACGTGACGGTACCCCCTCCCCGGAACGTTCGGCTCCAGCCACATGACGCCAACCAAAGGGACGATCCCGGGGATCAGGAGCGGACCGGTCACCCCTGCTGATGCGTGGGAACTTGTCGCCGGCTGGGGCGCGGGATCTTGACAGACCGGCTGAGGCAGGGGAGCTTGGTGATCCGGCTGAGGCATGAGAGCCTGACGAGCCGGTGGAAGCAGGGGAGCCTGGCGATCTGGTGAAGGCATGAAAGCCAGACAAGCCAGCTGTAGCAGGGGATCCTGGCGATCCGGCTGAGGCATGAGAGCCAGACGAACCGGCGGAGGCAGGGGAGCCTGGTGATCTGTCTGAGGCATGAGAGACTGTAGCGGCTCCCGGACCCGACGTCATTCCCACCGAAACAAAAAACACTCACCTGATGCTTCGCTAGGGTGAGGCGTCATTCTGTAACGACGTGCGCTGAGAGTCAGGAAGAAACTTCAGGGAGTGAGTGTTTTAATAAATGAAACATAATACAAAACAAGAAACACGAACAACGCACAGACAAGAAACAGAAACACGAGCAACGCACATCAAGAAACAGAATCAAAAACAATGACGCCTGGGGTAGGAACCAAAAGGAGTGACATATATAGGGAAGGTAATTAGGGAAGTGATGGAGTCCAGGTGAGTCTGACAACACGCAGGTGCGCGTAACGATGGTGACAGGTGTGCGCCATAATGAGTAGCCTGGTGACCTAGAGGCCGGAGAGGGAGCACACGTGACAATGGGTCCTCAGATCCTCAAAAAGTTCTACAGCTGCAGCATCGAGAGGATCCTGAGCGGTTGCATCACCGCTTGGTAGGACAACTGCTTGGCATCCGACCATAAGGCGTTACAGAGGGTAGTGCGTCCAGCCCATTACATCACTGGGGCCAAGCTTCCTGCCATCCAGGACCTATATACTAGGCGGTGTCAGAGGAAGGCCCAGTCATCCAAGTCATAGACTGTTCTCTCTACTACCGCACGGCAAGCGGTAAAGGAGCGCCTAGGTCTAAAAGTCTCCTTAACAGCTTCAACACACAAGCAAAAAGACTGCTGAATAATTAATCAAATGGCCACCCGGAGTATTTGCATTGACACCTACCCCCTCCCTACTCGCTGTTTATTATCTAGGCATAGTCACCACTACCACTACCTACATGTACAAATTACCTCGACTAACCTGAACCCCCGCACAACCCCATGTATATAGCCTCATTATTGTTATTTTATTTTGTAATTATTATAATTTTTACTTTCGTTTATTTAGTAAATATTTTCTTAACTTCTTAGGGAGCGGCTCCCGAGGTGAGGGTTTTGGAGAGTCTGGCGTGCCCAAAGTAAAATGCATGCCACTCAGGCCCAGAAAATAGGATATGCACACAATTAGTACTATTGAATAGGAAACACTGTGAAGTTTCTAAGAGTGTTAAAATAATGTATGTGAGTATAACAGAAGTGATATAGCAGGCGAAAACCAGAGGAAAATCCATCCGGATTTGCAGTTTGTTTTGTAAATGAGCATCTTCTCCGTTGTGCCTATTGCATACAACTTTATGTAGGACTGAGACTGCAGTACCTATGGCTTCCACTAGATGTCAACAGTCAACAGTCAAAGACTGTGAATTCTAGCAGTGACCAGAACGGATTTGGACAGGAAATTGTCAGGCGACCACTTTTGTAAACAAGGTTTGACGCGCGCGAGATTGTGAACGCACACCACTTTATTTTTCTTTCCTATCGTTCACGTTATCGTCCGGTTGAAATATTACAGCAAATATACCCAAAAGGACACCTAAGGATACATTAAAAATGATGTTTGATTTGTTTGTAGAAAGTGTATAGGTATAATTTGAACGTGTTCTCTTCACGGTTCAATGGGCGACTCAACGGTGGATTTTATGATCATAACGCGCCAACCAAACTGAGATTTATGGATATAATAAATGTCTTTTTTTAACCAAAGAAGCATGGATTGTCTTCGTTGGATACTTGGGAAGCCCTCAGCAGAAGTTCATCAAAGGTAAGCGATTTTATATTAGCAATTTTATGCATTTTGTGAGACCCGTGTTGGGTTATGGATTCATGCTAATGCATAAATATTAGAGGTGCTACCCTCAAACAATCAAATGTTGTGCTTTCGCCGTGAAGCCTTTTTGAAATCTGACAACACTGTGATATTGCCAAGAATCAGAGCTTTGATGACTATGCAACATTTGTATATTTATGAATGTTTAATAATTCAACTTTTGGATTTTGAATTTGGCGCCTCACATTTCACCGGGTAGTGTCTGGAGTTGGCGCCCCACTGCTCCCTAAGTAGTGAACTCTATTTTCTTAAAACTGCATTGTTGGTTAAGGGCTTGTTGTAAAAGGTCTTGTGTGTAGCTTGTAGAGAGTCAGGCGCAGGACAGCAGAATTCGAGTAATCAACGTAATTTACTCAAAATACCAAAATAACAGTGGTAATCTCATGAGCCCACAAAGATGGACCGAGTTACAACAAAACAATCAATCACAAAGACATGGGGGGGACAGAGGTTTAAATAAGGAACATGTAATTAGTGATTGGAACCAGGTGTGTGTAATGAAGACAAAACTAACGGAAAAATGAAATGTGGATCGACGGTGGCTAGAAGTCCGGTGAAGTCGACCGAAGAACGTCGCCCGAACAAGGAGAGGGACAGACTCCGGTGGAAGTCGTGACAGTACCCCCCCCTTGACGCGCGGCTCCAGCAGCGCGCCGACACTGGCCTCGGGGATGACCCGGAGGACGAGGCGCAGGGCGATTCGGATGGAGACGGTGAAACTCCCGTAGCAACGACAGATCTAGGATGTCCTCCACCGGCACCCAACATCTCTCCTCCGGACCGTACCCCTCCCACTCCACTAGGTACTGGAGGCCCCTCGCCCTGCGCCTTGAGTCCATGATGGCTCGGACAGCATACGCCGGAACCACCTCGATGTCCAGAGGGGGCGGAGGAACCTCCCGCACCTCAGACTCCTGGAGTGGGCCAGCCACCACCGGCCTGAGGAGAGACACATGGAACGAGGGGTTAATACGGTAATCTGGGGAAGCTGTAACTTGTAACATACCTCGTTCAATCTCCTCAGGACTTTAAAGGGCCACACAAACCGCGGGCCCAGATTCCGTCAAGGCAGGCGGAGGGGCAGGTTTCGGGTCGAGAGCCAGACCAAGTCCCCCGGTGCGCACACCAGGGCCTCACTGCAGTGGCGGTCGGAGATCGACTTCTGCTGTCTCACGGCTCATTGGAGGTGCACATGGGCGGCCTCCCATGTCTCCTCCGAGCGCCTAAACCAATCATCCACCGCAGGAGCCTCTATCTGGCTCTCATGCCATGGTGCCTGAACCGGCTGGTACCCCAGTACGCAATGGAAGGGGGAGAGGTTAGTAGAAGAGTGGCGGAGTGAGTTCTGGGCCATCTCTGCCCAAGGGATGAAACTCGCCCACTCCCCCAGCCGGTCCTGGCAATAGGACCGCAGAAACCTACCCACATCCTGGTTTACTCTCTCCACCTGCCCATTACTCTCGGGGTGAAAACATGAGGTGGGGCTGACCAAGACCCCCAGATGCTCCATAAACGCCCTCCAGACCCTGGACGTGAACTGGGGACCCCGATCAGAAACTATGTCCTCAGGCACCCCGTAGTGCCGGAAGACGTGGGTGAACAGGGCCTCCGCAGTCTGTAGGGCTGTAGGGAGACCGGGCAAAGGAAGGAGGCGGCAGGACTTAGAAAACCGATCCACAACGACCAGGATCGTGGTGTTTCCCTGTGACGGTGGAAGATCCATCAGGAAGTCCACCGACAGGTGTGACCACAGCCGCTGTGGAACGGGTAGAGGTTGTAATTTCCCTCTGGGCAGGTGCCTAGGCGCCTTGCACTGGGCGCACACCGAGTAGGAGGAAACATAAACCCTCACGTCCCTTGCTAAGGTGGGCCACCAGTACTTCCCACTAAGGCAGCGCACTGTCCGACCGATGCCAGGGTGACCACGGGAAACGCAGGAGAATCAATGAGGTAGAGACTAATCTTCTCCTCATCACCCCCCTGCGTCACCATACTCAGTGGAGCTGTAACCTCCCTAATCAGCCCTGACCCTAACGGTCGACTATCTAAGGCATGTACAGGGAAGGGCATATCAACAGACACAATGGGGATCCCTAAACTACGGCAAATGAACAGTCAATAAAGTTCGACGAGCGCCTTATGCTGGGAACGCGGGGAAAACTCAGGAAAATCTATAAACAAAAACATGTGAGCAACAGGGGGCTCTGGGCGAGTCTGGTGCCTACTCACCTGGGATGACACGATAGTGCCCTGCCTGCTGCCTCAACTCCCTGAGGTACCCCCCCAGCACCGACCAGCAGTGTGCCCTCTGTGGCCACATAAGGTGCAGGGAGTGGTCCCTCCTCCGGCCCCGCTAAGCACAGTCCCTCCTAGCTCCATAGGTGTAGGATCAGAGGTGTTGGGGGATGGAACTAACAGGCCCTGATCCGGACGTCCACGGGTGGCCAGCAGGGTATCCAGCCTGATGGACATGTCCACCAGCTGGTCGAAGGATAAGGTGGTGTCCCTGCATGCCAGCTCCCGTCGGACGTCCTCGAGCAGACTGCACCTGTAATGGTCGATCAGGGCTCTGTCATTCCATCCCGCTCCGGCGGCCAGGGTGCGGAACTCCAGTGAAACGTCCTGTGCGCTCCTCGTCTCCTGCCTGGAACAGGCGTTCACCCACCGCTCTACCCTCAGGTGGATGGTCAAACACTGTCCTGAAGCGGCGGGTGAACTCCTCATAGTGGTCCACTTGTAAGTAAGCATTTCACGGTAAGGTGATGTATTCGGCGCACGTGACAAATAATTTTGATTTGATTAGAATTTGCTATATGTTTCATTTAATAAAACATGTTTTATTTATTTTTTGCTAATTTATTGAAAATGAAATTCTGAAATATATTGTTTACATACAGTAAGTATTCACACCCCTGAGTCAATACTTTTTTAGAAACACCTTTGGCAGCGATTACAGCTGTGAATCTTTTTGGGTAAGTCACTAAGAGCTTTCCACACCTGGATAGTGCAACATTTTTATTTTTTAAATTCTTCAAGCTCTGTCAAAATGATTGTTGGTCATTGCTATACAACCATTTTCAAGTCTTACTATAGATTTTCAAGTAGATTTTAGTCAAAACTGTAACCCAGCCATTCAGGAACATTCACTGTCTTCTTGGTAAACAACTCCAGTGCAGATTTGGCCTTGTGTTTTAGGTTATTGTCCTGCTGAAAGATGAATTCATCTCCCAGTGTCTGGTGGATACCAGACTGAACCAGGTTTTCCTCTAGGATTTTGCCTGTGCTTAGCTCAATTCCATTTTAACAATTAGAAGCATTCCCATTAAATGTTGCAGCCACCACTATACTTGAAAATATGGAGAGTGGTACTCAGTAATGTGTTGCATTGGATTTTCTCCAAACGTAACACTTTGTATATGGGACAAAAAGTGAATTGCTTTGCCACATTTTTTTCAGTATTACTTTAGTGCCTTGTTGGAAACAGGATGCATGTGTTGGAATATTTTTATTATGTCCTCCTTTTCACTCTGTCAATTAGGATGGTATTGTGGAGTAACTACAATGTTGTTGATCCATCCTCAGTTTTCTCCTATCACAGCCATTAAACTCTGTAACTGTTTTAAAGTCACCATTAGCCTCATGGTGAAATCCCTGAGGGGTTTCCTTCCTCTCCGTAAACTGAGTTAGGAAGGACGCCTGTATCTTTGTAGTGACTGGGTGTATTGATGCACCATCCAAAGTGTAAAAAATAACTTCACCATGCTCAAAGGAATATTAAATGTCTGTTTCTTTTACCCATCTACCAATAGGTGTCCTTCTATGCGAGGCATGGAAAACCTCCCTGGTCTTTGTGGTTGAATTTGTGTTTGAAATTCACTGCTCGACTGATGGACCTTACAGATAATTGTATGTGTGGGGTACAGAGATGCGGTAGTCATTCAAAAATCATGTTAAACAATATTATTGCACACAGACGTATTATGTGACTTGTTAAGCACATATTGACTTCTGAACTTATTTAGGCTTGCCATAACAAATGGGTTGAATACTTATTGACTCAAGACATTTTAGCTTTTCATTTATAGTTTATTTCTAAAACATGTTTCCACTTTGACATTATGGGGTATTGTGTGTATGCCAGTGACAAAAATTCAGGCTGTAACATAACAAGTATTTGGGACTCAGACTTACCTTAATTTGAATCAGTCGCGTAACGCGTTCTGCAGGTGTGGCTACCATGCGCTCTGAATACATTTCATTCAACTGCTGAAAACCCTCCCAGTTGCTGGCCAACAGATGTTCTTGTATATTTTTCATTCAATGGGGTTTTCAGTACATTTATCTTAAGCCAGACCTTAAAATACGGTGTACCTTTAATTAGAATTTTGTCGACAAACTCAATAGAATACATAGAGAGAATGGGATCAGAATATATGAATCAATTTAAAAATGCCATCTCTTCCTCTCCGTTTCAGCACCAACTGCAATTGTTTTAAGATGGGCATACCATGGATCATTTAGCTGTTTTATTTTTTATTTTAGGATCCCCAAAAAATAATATATATATACACAAATATTTGATAAAATATTGAATTTGGCCTTTAATATGATTATAGCCCATAGAAACGCATTGAATAACACATTCATGAATGGTTGATCATCTGCTAGCGCCAAGTGCACTCATCCTTTGCTTCGCGCGATAGAGTGCCTGCTGCTGTTATCCTCGCAGAAACTATGATTGATAAAACAGCAGCTGATGCACTGAAGACAAATAACACGGTGTGTCGTAGGATCAATGACATGGGCATTGATGTTGTCGATCAAGTGGTGGAAAATGCAAACAATTATTTTTCTCTGCAGTTAGACAAATTGACTGATGTCAGTGGGTAAGCCTAGTTGATTGCATTTGTGCGATACAGAGACATTTGGAAAAATAATGAGCACATTCTGTTATGTAAGGAGCTAACGGGACGAACTACAGGTGAGGATGTGTTTCACGTTAATGACATCTTTTCTCAGAGCACAATCTGGAATGGAAATCCTGTGTTTATGTGTACACGGATGGTGTCGCATCATTGCCTGGGTAAATGAAAGGATGAATTGCCTTCATAAAGAAGGTCAATCCTGATGTTGAATGGAACCACTGTATCATTCACAGGGAGGCATTGGCCAGCCAGAGAATGAGTTCTGAGTTACGTGATGTTTTGAATGACGCAGTGAAAGTGATTAACTTTATCCAGGCTAGGCCTATGAATCACTGACTGTTTGAAATTCTCTGTGATGACGCTGAGACTGAGCACCAGCTGCTACTGCTTCACACCGAAGTCCATTGGCTATCCAGAGGGAAATTGCTACAGAGGCTTTTTGAGCTGCGCTCCAAAGTATGTGATTTTCTGTCTGAGCACTCACACCTCCTTGTGGCATGTTCAAGGACACAGACTGTGTAGCCTACCTTGCTTATCTTGCTAATGGGTTCAGCATACTGAAAAACCTGAATCTAACTCTGCAAGGTAAAGACACACACATTCTAAACATACATGACAAAGTGTGTGGATTCATGAAGAAGGTCAAACTCTGGGAGAGGAAATGTGAAGATATGAGTTGTTTCCTGCAGGTTGACCTCTATCTTTCTAAAGGTGATGTTGCAAGAGCTCCTATGCAAATAGTAAGCTTACATTTATCCAAACTCAACATTGAGTTCAACTCATACTTCCCTGAAATTGAAAACAAGTCTGCCAAACTTGACAGGGTGCGTAATCCTTTCATGACTGACAACAACATTCCCACCAGACTGCAGGAAAGTGTTTTGGATGTGTCCTCAGACTGTGGCCTGAAAATGAGGTACTCAGATACAAGACTGTCACAGTTCTGGTGTGATGTGGAGAAGGAATATCCTAATTTGGGGAAACATGCACTGAATTAACTTCTGCCCTTTAAATCTACATACTTATTCGGAGTTACATTTTCCTCCATGACCCTAATCAAGACCAAGCACAGGAACAGACTTGACTTGGAGAAAAGCCTGATCACTGCTGTTGCCACACTGCCCCCAAGACTGACAACGCTTAAGAGTGAGAGAAAGGGTCAACTTTCTCACTGATTGGTAAGTCCTTGTGTCATGCACAAGTCTATAAATATGAATTACATGCACTGGGAGTTTGTGTATAAAATGTGATCTTTATTTTTGTAATATTTGTCTGGTTACTTGAAGATATGAAAACCGGCTGATCCTATAAAAAATATTAAACTGATGTTAAGAGTGCATGAGTATTATTATAGTAATACATTATCATTATTATCATCATTAATACATTACCCAAAAAGGTTGGCAACCACTGATCTAGGAGATATAAGAAAGCTCAAGAAATATATACTGTATATATTGTACCAGTCAAACGTTTGGACATACCTACTCAGTCAAGGGCTTTATTTTTTACTATTTTCTACATTGTAGAATAATAGTGAAGGCATCAAAACAGAATAGCCACCCTTACCCTTGATGACAGCTTTGCACACTCTTGGCATTCTCTCAACCAGCTTCAATGAGGTAGTCACCTGGAATGCATTTCAATTAACAGGTGTGCCTTCTTAAAAGTTCATTTGCTGAATTTATTTCCTTCTTAATGCGTTTGATCAGTTGTGCGCACAATCAGTTGTGTTGTGACAAGGTAGGGGGGTATATAGAGGATACCGCTATTTGATAAAAGACCAAGTCTATATTATGGCAAGAACAGCTCAAATAAGCAAAGGGAAACAACAGTCCATAATTACTTTAAGACATGAAGGTCAGTCAATACGGAACATTTCAAGAACTTTGAAAGTTTCTTCAAGTGCAGTCGCAAAAACCTTCAAGCACTATGATGAAACTGGCGTTCTTGAAGACCGCCACAGGAATGGAAGATGCAGAGTTACCTCTGCTGCAGAGGCACCTATTGGTAGATGGGTAAAAATAAAAAGCAGACATTGAATATCCCTTTGAGCATGGTGAAGTTATTAATTACATTTTGGATGTTGTATCAACGCACCCAGTCACCACAAAGATACAGGCGTCCTTTCTAACTCAGTTGCCAGAGAGGAAGGAAACCACTCAGGGATTTCACCATGAGGCCAATGGTGACTTAAAACAACAGCTGCAACAATCACTCAAACTGGACAGTTTTATCTCAATCTCTTCATTCAAAGACTCAATCATGGACACTCTTACTGACAGTTGTGGCTGCTGTGCGTGATGTATTATTGTCTCTAACTTCTTTCCCTTTGTGCTGTTATCTGTGTCCAACAATGTAACCTGTTTTGTACTGCTACCATGTTGTGCTGCTGCCATGTTGTGTCGCTACCATGTTGTTGTCATGTTGTGTTGCTACCATGCTGTGTTGTCGTCTTACGTCTCTCTTTATGTATTGTTGTGTTGTCTCTCTTGTCGTGATGTATGTTTTGTCCTATATTTTAATTTAATTTATTTTTAATCCCGGCCCCCTTCCCGCAGGAGGCCTTTTGCCTTTTGGTAGGCCGTCATTGTAAATAAGAATTTGTTGTTAACTGCCTAGTTAAAAAAAGGTAAAAAATAAATAAAATAAGGCTTCCCGAGTGGCGCAGTGGTCTAAGGCACTGCATTGCAGTGCTAGCTGTGCCACTAGAGGTCCTGGTTCTAGTCCAGGCTCTGTCAAAGCTGGCCGAGACCCATGGGGCGGCACACAATCGGCCCAGTGTTCTTGTCCCATCGCGCACTAGCAACTCCTGTGGCGGGCAGGGTGCAATGCACGGGCGCCAGGTATACAGTGTTTCCTCTGACACATTGGTGCGGCTGGCTTCTGGGTTAAGTGGGCATTATGTCAAGAAGCATTGCGGCTCGGCTGGGTTGTGTTTTGGAGGAAGCAAGGCTCTCGACCTTCGCCTCTCCTGAGTCCGTCCAGTTGCAGCGATATGACAATACCTATTGGATACCATGACATTGCGGAGAAAAAGGGGTAAAAAACGAAATAAAATAAATGATGGCTGTGATAGGAGAAAACTGAGGATGGATCAACAACATTGTAGTTATTACACAGGACTAGCCTAATTGACAGACTGAAAAGAAGAAAGCCTGCACAGAATAAAACTATTCAAAAACATGCTTCATGTTTGCAACAAGACACTAAAAAATGTGGCAAAGCAATTAACCTTTGGTCTCAAATATAAGGTGTTATGTTTGGGGCAAATCCAATACAACACATTACTGAGTAGCACTCTCCATACAGTGCATTCGGAAAGCATTCAGACCCCTTGACTTTTTCCACATTTTGTTATGTTACAGCCTTATTCTAAAATGGATTAAATAAAACATTTTTATCATCAGTCTACACATAAAACCCCATAAAGACAAAGCCAAAACAAAAATACCTTATTTACATTGGTATTCAGACCCTTTGCTATAAGACTCAAAATTTAGCTCAGGTGCATTCTGTTTCCATTGATCATCATGATTTGGAAAGGCACAAACCTGTCTATATAAGGTCCAACAGTTGACAGTGTATGTCAGAGCAAAAACCAAGCCATAAGATCGAAGGAATTGTCCGTTGAGCTCCGAGACAGGATTCTGTTGAGGCAGAGATCTGTGGAAGGGTACCAAAACATTTCTGCAGCATTGAAGGTCCCCAAGAACACAGTGGCCTCCATCATTCTTAAATGGAAGAAGTTTGGAACCACCAAGGTTGAATTGTAGGACCCCTTCAGGTATAAAACATATATATACACTACCTTTCAAAAGTTTTGGGTCACTTAGAAATGTCCTTGTTTTTGAAAGAAAAACACATTTCTTTGTCCAGTAAAACAGCATCATATTGATAAGAAATACAGTATAGACATTGTTAATGTTGTAAATTACTATTGTAGCTGGAAACAGCAGTTTTTTTTATGGAATATCTACATAGGCGTACAGAGGCCCATTATCAGCAACCATCACTCCTGTGTTCCAATGGCATGTTGTGTTAGCTAATCCAAGTTTATAATTTTGATCATAATTGATCACTAGAAAACCCTTTAGGAATTATGTTAGCACAGCTGAAAACTGTTGTCTGATTAAAGAAGCAATAAAACATGCCTTCTTTAGACTAGTTGAGTATCTGGAGCATCATCATTTGTGGGTTCAATTACAGGCCCAAAATGGCCAGAAACAAAGACTTTCTTCTGAAACTTGTCAGTCTATTCTTGTTCTGAGAAATTAAGGCTATTCCATGTGAGAAATTGCCAAGAAACTGAAGATCTCGTACAACACTGTGTACTACTCCCTTCACAGGTCAATGCAAACTAACCAGAATAGAAAGAAGAGTGGGAGGCACTGGTGCACAACTGAGCAAGAGGACAAGTACATTAGAGTGTCTAGTTTGAGAAACAGACACCTCACAAGTCCTCAACGAGCAGCTTCATTAATAATACGTGCAAAATGTGTTTATAACAAATTCATAAATGAAAAAAAAGACAGTCAAAAAATAAGGAATACGGTTTCAGTGTCTCGCCTATATCTAGGAGATATAAGAAAGCTCTGAAATATATATATATTTTTTTGGGGGGACACATATTCAACCTCTTATTTTTGTTGGCACAAAACTGCCTCCATACTTCCATACCTTCAGAAAATAAAAACACATCTCTAGTGTAAACTGATGGATTTTGATGGGGATGTTCCTATTATGCTATTTAGATTAACGCATGGATGTATGAATATTAAGAAGCGTATGAATACACAAGAATATACGTTATTTAACTAGACAGGGAGCGGTGGGTCGCTAGCGATCCCAAAGTTGAATTATTAAAAATCCACCAATATACAAGTGTTTCATACTCATCAAAAGCTCTGTTTCTTGGCAATATCACAGCGTTGTCAGATTTCAAAAAGGCTTTACGGCGAAAGCACTACATTTGATTGTTTGAGGGCAGCGCCTCACATACTTTCTCATAGCCATGAATTCATTAGCCAGCGTGGCACACACATAACACAT
>QNTS01003182.1:0-13458 GCA_003317085.1 Hucho hucho
TTAGTTCTCTGCTTTCCCCATAATTTTGCCAACGATGAAACTTATGACTAGATCTTTAATCAACAAATAAAGCTGGTTCAGAACTGCAGATACTTGAAATCAGCTGGTATAGAGCAGACAGCAAGACCATTAGAAGATGACATTACTGGGTCAAAGGTTCAGCATGAAGAAAGAACACATTACGCACATAAAGAAGAGAGAGAAAGATGGAGAGAAGCGAGTCTGTGGTTAACATTTCAGTGCGTCATGTGTGAAAGGAAGTCCAGAGCCAGTGTGTGTCAGTTGTGATTTTCATGCACCGGATGTGTATGTAGAGGGGGAGGCCACAGCACCTGAAGGCTGAGTGACTTGGCTCATTGTGATATCATTCCAGAAAGATGAAGCATCTGCTGGTCTGCCTGCTTCTCTCCTCCCTCTGTTCCCTCTCTTCTTGGGGTAAGTTACAAAATATGTAGTTGCACATTTATGTGGACCATCATTATCTTAGATTAAACCAACACCATATTGGCTCACCGGGCAAAGACATCACAATGTTTTTAAAGGGACGGTAATTTACATATTCTACTGGTCTGGACATTACCTTTCATTTCACTGTAGTCAATACATTTATTTTGGTATCATTAACAACAACAGCAAGGCTTGTAGAATTCATAAAGCCATGTTTTATACCACATTTCAAACCCCATTTTATACCACGTTTATACCACGTTTATACCACATTTTTCACCACGTTTTATACCACGTTTTTCACCACCTTTTATACCATTTTTATACCATGTTTTCTATGCTAATAATTATTTGGATTTGTTAATGGTACCACCATAATATGAATACATTACATCAGGTTCATGCATGTCATTCTATTTAGCCTTGTCATTTGACACTTTATTAATATGTTGTTTTCTCTGTCTCTCCACAGGTATAAACGGCACGTTGGTGGTGATCCAGTCTCCTCATAATGTAACAGTAACAGAGGGGGACACTGTTCAGATCCAGTGCTGCTGGAATAAAAATGTTTCAAGAGCGACAGTTAATTGGCATAAAAAAGGACACACCGAGATAAAAAATAAGAGTGTTCATGTCAATAACAGTCAGTGTCATGACAGGGAATCTCAGCAGACTGTAGCCTGTAACTGCTCAAATTGGACCATCTCAAACCTCACTAGAAATGACTCAGGTACTTACATCTGTAAAGTTAATATAGAGATACCATCTCTGATTGAATCCGTGGGGAATGGGACACAGATAACAGTTACATCCCAAAATAAGACAAAGAATGGTGAGTATTGATTAGAGACAATTAACATTTCAGTGGGGAAAGTCCTACATTAAAAGCATGCTTCCTACAAGTTAAACTGGCTATAGATCCAATTGTATTGCAATAGTTTGCTAATAACTCCACTCTTTCTGTACAGCAGAGTTCTCAGCAGAAATGCGGCCCCTGCTGCTGCCTATCATGGTTCCACTTGCTGTGCTGCTACTGTTCCTCATCGCCCTCATCTGCCTGTACAGGGCATGGACTAGACACCGAGGTCAGAGGGCATTGTGATATTATCTTTATTTTACATCTTTACATCAGTGCGTGACTGGAGCTGAGTACCGACTCCTCACATGTTCTACTGCTTGATCTCCTGTTCTTCTTATAGAATATTATCTCCAAAGTATTGTGGAGCTCCTGCAACTAAATATAAAACAGTACCGGCACCCAACATGAGAACCGGTACCTATTTCAGTCCAAGTCAAACACTGCTATAGGATACTACACTCGTGTGCTTATGAAAGAGTTTGCAGCTTGTCAAACAACGTTTCCATATGTGTACATTCATAGAATAGATCAGAACCTCCAATCCGACGATGTACATTTTCATTTCTATAGAGCAGCCACGGAGTTTTGTCTTGGAAGCCGTCTCAACGTAAACTTGCAACAGTCCCTAGTTTTGTATTTCAAGCCCATTTCGCAACAGCTCAGAGTTACAGTATATATTCAATGCTGTATCACCTTGTTACCAAGACAGGGAGTTGACGCATCCTGTTATTTGGTTTTTTTTCTGTGTACGCCCTTGATATCTATAAACTTGTGGGGAAAGTATTTGCCCCATTTCTGATTTTCTATATTTTTGCATATTTTTGATACTGAATGTTATCAGATCTTCATCCAAAACCTAAAATTACATAAAGGGAACCATAGTTTACAAATATTTTTTTTTTTTTAAATGTATTTATTTATGCAACACCCAATGCCCCTGTGTGAAAAAGTAATCGCCCCCTTACACTCAATTGGGGCGGCAGGTAGCCTACTGGTTAGAGCGTTGGACTAGTAACCGAAAGGTTGCAATATTGAATCTCCTAGGCCGTCATTGTAAATGAGAATTTGATCTTAACTGACTTGCCTAGTTAAATAAAGGTCAAATAAAACATAACTGGTGGTCACACTTTTAGCTGCAATGACTGTAACCAAAGGAATTTTGTCCCACTCTTCAATGCAGAACTGCTTAAACTCAGCGCCATTTGTGGGTTTTCAAGCATGAACTGCTCGTATCATGTCCTGTCAAAACATCTCAATTGGGATTATTATGTCTGGACTTTGACTAGGCCATTCCAAAACGTCAAAGGTGTTGCTTTTTAACCATTTTCATGTAGACTTGATTGTGTGTTTTGGATCATTGTCTTGCTGCATGACCCAGCTGCTCTTCAGCTTCAGCTCTCAGACGGATGGCCTGTCATTCTCCTGTAGAATTCTCTGATAACAATTCAGTGTTTGGTTTTCGCCAGACATAATGGGACCCGTCTCGTCCAAAAAGTTGACTCCAGTTTGACCAAAAAGCACCTGGATGATCATCCAGACTCTTGGAAGAATGCTCTATGGACAGATGAGTCAAAATAATAACTTTTTGGATGAGATGGGTCCCATTACGCCTGGCGAAAACCAAGCACTGAACTCCACAGTAAGAACCCTATACCAGCGGTCTAGCATGGTGGTGGTAGTGTGATTGTTTGGGGATGCTTTGCTGCCTCAGGACCTGGACGACTTGCCTTAATAGAAGGAACCATGAATTCTGGCCTGTCTGTGAGCAGAAGCTGAAGCACAGCTGGGTCATGCAGCAAGACAATGATCCAAAACACACAGTCAAGTCTACATGAAAATGTCTATAAAGCAACACATTTGACATGTTGGAATGGCCTAGTCAAAGTCCAGACCTAATAATCCCAATTTAGATGTTGAAGGCAGGACTTCAAATGAGCAGTTCAGGCTTGAAAACTCACAAATGTCGCTTAGTTACAGCAGTTCTGCATTGAAGAGTGGGCCAAAAAGCCTCCACAGTGATGTGAGAGACTTACCAACCACTACAGGAAGCATTTGGTGGCACAAGCAGTTTCTGAGTGTAAGGGGGCAACTGCTTTTCCATACAGGGGCATTGGGTGTTGCATAACTTTGTTAATGGAATACATGAAATAAGTATGTAATGTTGTGTTATTTGTTCACTCAGGTTCCCTTAATCAAATGTTAGGTTTTGATGGAAGATCTGATAACATTCAGTATCAAAAATATGCAAAAGTAGAGAATTAGAAAGGGGGCAAATATTTTGTTCACAGCACTGTATATCTACATAACTACAGATAACTGGTGTATGGTGTATACAGGTGGTGCCCCAGAGAGAGCGGTCAGGGTGATCCACGAGGCCCCCTACCATGAGGACGAGGAGTTGAAGATGGAGGAGCTGGAAGAGGCCGCCAACCAGAGCTCCTCCTCCTCCTCCAGAGGATCCACCCAATGGGTGAGTCTCATAATCAGTACACACCATACCACCTACCGCCACAATACACATTCCCACACCCTACTCACAGGCTAATCACACCATACCACCTACCGCCACGGAACACCGTCCCACACCCTACTCACAGGCTAATATTTCCATCCTGATTTAGTGGACTAAGTTATTTAGGCCATAGGCATGGTGATCTCACTTAAGATATCAGAACGTTTCTGAAGTCTGTGTTATTCTATATGCATTGCTGACATTTCCTCCCTCTCTCTCTTTCCCTCTCTCTCGCGCTCTCTCTCTTTCTCACCCTCTCTCAACCCTCTCTCCCTCTCCCTTTATTTATCTATCAATTTCTCGCTTTCACTTTCTCTCCCTCGCGCTTTCTCTCTCCCACCCTCAATCTCTCAGTGTCAAGTTCAGGTGTATGAATCACTGGATTACTTGGCTATACCAACCCAAGACAAAGGTTAAGGACCGGCTCAGCCCAGTCTGTGAATGTATTTTCTGTGAATATACTTTCTGTGAATGTATTTTCTGTGAATGTATTTTTCTATTGCATTTCATGTGTCAGTCATTTCTGTATGTATTTTACAGTATGTATGTACAGTATATTTTTTGATGTGTGTGTTTTTGTATTTGATTGCAGTAGGTAATTACTGCTATTGTTTTTTCTATAAACCGTTGTTACTGTGTGGACTGTACTTTATTCTCCAGTGAGGGAGCGAAACAGAAACTAATGTAAATCTAGATTGTGCAATGAGGTACTTTTACAGAGATCTGTGAGTTGTTACTCTTTATTTAACTCTGGTTTGTATCTTAGACCTATGCAAAAGCCAGTGTTCACATGAAAAGTGTGTGTGTGCACACGTATGCATGTGAATGTGTCCATGTGCCTGACAAGAGAAAGTCAGTAAAAGTGGGAATTCTACTACACAAGAGACATATTACTGAGTGCGTTTTGACAATAATAATGACTGCAAATGAAAATACAGTAGAATTGGAAAAAATGCCCAATTGATTGAGCATCAGACAAAAATCATACAGTCCAGAGATGCAGCCTTCAGATTCTCGGTTTGACTGGTGTCATGTCACCAGTGGAAATGATGGTATCTGGGGGCTCGCTCATAGGTCAGTGACAGGAAATGGAAACAGAGCGGTGACTATATATGCTTCTACCTAAGGTAGTAACCACAGCCCCTCGTCTGCTGTAGACTACAGGATGAACAGAAATGAGAAACAGAACAGTATTTACAACAACAGTAAATGTGATTGCCCTACAAATTGACACACACTCATACACATTGTGAAATTATTTGAGGAACAGATCAGGAAAGTGGACACTTAAATTTACATTTCAGCTATTTAGACCTGTATAGCTGACACTCTTATCAGTTTCTCACAGCTAACACATGATATGCTCACAGTAGTCAAACCCTTAATGTATTATATATATATTAATATATTATCCTAAAACTTGCCCCAATGAGTCACTAGATCCTGCAGTTACAAAGTAAGCAGACACACACCTACTCACATCTTATAAGAACAAACAACAGTTTGTAACCATGGCTGCACTCCTACCAAGACACAATTGTTAGGCACAGTAACACATTCTCACTGCATAATCCGTCTGGCAAGATCCTTGGTTTCCTATTGACACGTTTACTTGTTATCATCAGAGATTAATCTGATATATGAAGTTGTGTTTTGATATTGAACAAACATGTTTAATTCAGGGGATTGATTACTGTAAGATGTAGAAGACTGAAAATGTTTTGATTTTGCGATGCACGCGGACACGCAGGTTGTCTTTTGAAGAAAGTGTCACTATGCAGGGATCATAAATGTTTATCGAAAAGAGAGCAGCATTTCCAGGAAACAGTGCTATAGAAGACCAGGTACACACACAGAACAGAGATACCTGAAGATTTTCATAACTTAACCAAGATAGACCACAGCTTGTCGTTTCAAATGGAAACAAATGAGTCATAGAGGGAGAACAAGCAAGGAGGTGGGCAGAGCCAAGCACATATCCTATTGGTGTGCTCTAGTATTATCTGCATATGTCCGTTAGGGAACGCCTACTCTGTGAAGTGCGCGTGTGCAATAACTCAATTCGCCTTTGCATTTTTTCAAACTTTTGTTTGAAAGTCTATAAGTCTATAAAACTTTGTCCACTGTTCATAACAGATTCTAGTTTTGGGAACAGAAAACTGTATTAAGATCAAATGTTTAATCGATGAGAAAATGTGCAGAATGTCAGCCAAAATCCATCTTGATCCGTCTTCTCACACTGCCCCCCAGTGGGCTTCCTCTCACTACCATATTTGGTAGTGAGTGGAAACACCAACCGGGTGCTTCACATTTATACATCCAGTGATATATCTGGCTCATTGTTCTATCTGTGGAGATACCCTCTTCTAGCCTGGTCCCAGATATGTTGGCTATACAGCACAAACAGATCTGGGACCGGCTAACACTTCATCCAAGACTAGGGAAACTACACTGATAAAAAAAATTAACACAACATGCAACAATTTTAAAGATTTTACTGAGTTACAATTCATATAAGGAAATCAGTCGAATTAAATAGGCCCTAATCTATGCATTTCACATGACTGGAAATACAGATATGCATCTGTTGGTCACAGATACCTTAAAAAAAAGGTAAGGGCATGGATCAGAAAACCAGTCAGTATCTGGTCTGACCACCATTTGACTCATGCAGCGTGACACATCTCCTTCACGTAGAGTTGAAGGAGATGTTGATTGTGGCCTGTGGAATGTTGTCCCACTCCTCTTCAATGGCTGTGCGAAGTTGCTGGATATTGGCGGGAACTGGAACACGCTGTCGTACACGTTGTTCCAGAGCATCCCAAACATGCTCAATGGGTGACATGTCTGGTGAGTATGCAGGCCATGGAAGAACTGGGACATTTTTAGCTTCCAGAAATTGTGTACAGATCCTTGCAACATGGGGCCGTGGATTATCATGCTGAAACATGAGGTGATGGTGGTGGATGAATGACACGACAATGGGCCTCAGGATCTTGACACGGTATTCAAATTGCCATCAATAAAATGCAATTAATTACAAAATGCCTGCCCATACCATAACCCCACCTCCACCATGGGGCACTCTATTCACAACATTGACATCAACAAACCGCTCACCAACACGATGCCATACACGTGGTCTGCGGTTGTGAGGTCGGTTGGACGTACTTCTCTAAAACGACATTGGAGGCAGCTTATTGTAGAGAAATTAACATTCAATTCTCTGGAAACAGCTCTGGTGGACATTCCTGCAGTCAGCATGCCAATTGCACACTCCCTCAAAACTTGAAACATCTGTGGCAGTGTGTTGTGTGACAAAACTGAACATTTTAGAGTGGCCTTTCATTGTCCCCAGCACAAGGTGCACCTGTGTAATGATCATGCTGTTTAATCATCTTTTTGATATGCCACACCTGTCAGGTGGATGTATTATCTCGTCAAATGAGAAATGCTCACTAACAGGGATGTAAACACATTTGTGCACAAAATCTGAGAGAAATAAGCTTTTTGTGCGTATGGATTTCTGTGATCTTCTGTGATCTTTTATTTCAGCTCATGAAACATGGGACCAACACTTCACATGTTAAATTCCTATTTTTGTTCGGTATATAATCTATATTCTCTTATACCCTGTAACTATAGCCCAACATTTTGCCTGGTCAGGTCACGTGGTTTTGATCAAAGGGGGGTCAAAGGTTAGGGGGGTGGGATGACCTGAAATATTCTGCTTTTACAAAATGTGATGCTGTTTTCAAATGAAACACAATACCTTGCTCTTGTTAAAGCTTTTAGAATTTATTTGCAATTGGCTTTGGACCATAATGGAGACTCTGAGGTGGACTTCAGTGAGTTCGTAGTCCTTCTTTTCTCACCTCTAGTTACAGAATGTTCACACTTCTA
Source organism: Hucho hucho (assembly GCA_003317085.1). NCBI lineage: Eukaryota > Metazoa > Chordata > Actinopteri > Salmoniformes > Salmonidae > Hucho > Hucho hucho. Next base: position 7,722 of record QNTS01003182.1, read on the forward strand.
CAGAAACACTCTAATCACCGTGTAACCATTTAATGTAGACAACCAAAACTCATTGGGCCCGTGTCCAAAAAGCCTCTCAAAATAAGGTAACAGCAGCTCCAATGCACAAGGATCCAAACACCTTCCTAAGAACACTTTAACTATTCTTAAATCAAATCCAATTTGAAAAAGTGGCGTGACAGAATTCGATGGAACCAGACATTGAGGTAAAGTTTGCAGTAGGCGTTTTGATGTTAAGATAATGTTGACACAACCGTAAACTCCCCCAAATCAAACACTATTGGTCACTGCCACCTCCCAAGCACTGAGCGAACAGTGTCTTTAGTAAGTTCCATCAATCAACATTAAGACATGAGCAGAATATAAAGGAGACTTCAATTCCACCTGGTCTGCACCTTCACCTCTCCTCCTGTCCGGTTGCTGAACGTTGCCTTGGAGTTTTTGCCCTAACTTGATCATCAGCAGTAGCAGTCATGTCCCAACTCGAGACAGCGATGGCCATCCTCCTGAAGACCTTTGACAAGTACGCTGGAGCCGAGGGCAACAAGGGCACGCTGAGCAAGGCTGAGCTCAAGACCATGATGGAAAAGGAGCTGCCTTCTCTCCTGAAGGTACTGTACACTGCACTGTAGGCCAACGCTACACTGCAGCAAATGTATTAGATTCAACAACTCTTTATTGTCCCATCCAAAGGGCAAGCTGTTTGCAGATTTACTGATTTATCATGCAGTCAATTCTAGTTTATATATCACGCTATTTGTGTGAATAACAGTCGTTGAGATGAATCCTGTGGTTTTGTGGGACCTCCTCATTCTCCTCCGTCTCTCTGCAGGCCTCTAAGAACCCCGGGGACTGTGACAAGCTGATGAAGGCTTTGGACCATAATGGAGACTCTGAGGTGGACTTCAGTGAGTTCGTAGTCCTGGTCGCTGCGCTCACCTGCGCCTGCCATGACCGCTGCCCCAAGAAATGAGCTCCTCATGCAGAATTGTGGTTGAGTCACGCCCGGCTGCAAGTAGCACATGCCTCCCCACCGGACCAGAGTTCCCCCAATCTCCCTATTTCTGTTTATAATCAGTTAATAATCCTTTTCTTACTAAATGCATCTTTATACATTTGTGTGGTTGTCTTGTCTTCCAATTGTGGCTGAAAATGTAAGTCATTTCTTTATTTTGTGCACCACTTAAAGAACAAGTCATCATATATAAGAATTTAGAGGTGTTTATACTACTTTAAAATGTTTTTAAAATATCTGAGTTACCTCAGACACTTTATACACGGTCGGCTGTTAAGTAAGGCAAACTACAAATAAAGGCAGGAGTTTTGGCATGCAGGCTATTCATGGCCATCTTGTGGCCGCAGGTGACCGGTGAATGGCAGGCAGCAAAGATTATTTTGGCCTCTGGTGCAACGGGTATGTTTAAAGCTGATCTAAATTAGTGGCACTCTGCTCACACCATGAGATGAGAGACATTATAGAGGCAATACTTCTACAGAACTATAATCTTTCACATGAATTGAACATGCAGCCAGAGGCTTTTACACCAAATTGAACTTTTCAACCACATTTGTGAGAATAGAAGAACATAGTGTTCAGCTAAAAACAGGGTGTGTAGGTGTTAACATGCATGTTACACCTTGAAACAAACCACTTAGAAAGTGAACTGGTATCATATCTTCTACGTAGCGTGTGAACCAATATTACACCTCAGAGCTATTTCCTTGCATATTTCCATTATAAAAGTGAACATGAAAAGCTGCATGCATATACGTGCTGTAACAAACGTGTACTTTACATTGTTGTACACTATTTTGTTGAAGCTGTAACTATAAATATAGACATTGAGGATCTATTCAAGACAGGCATGTCCTGTCTACATACCCCTTATCATAAACAATCAGTGATGTAAAGTACTTAAGTAAAAATACTTTACTACATAAGTACTTTTTTGGGGGTATCTGTACTTTACTTTACTATTTATATTTTTGGCAACTTTTGGCAACTTTTACTTTTACTTCACTACATGCCTAAAGAAAATAATGTACTTTTTACTCTATACATTTTCCCTGACACCCAAAAGTACTCGTTACATTTTGACAGGAAAATGGTCCAATTCACACACTTATCAAGAGAACATGCCTGGTCATCCCAACTGCCTCTGATCTGGCGGACTCACTAAACACAAAGGCTTCATTGGAAATTCTGTCTGAGTGCTGGAGTGTGCCCCTGGTTCGGGGTCGGTGTCCCTTCCACGGGACGGTTGAGCTAACGTAGGCTAATGTGATTAGCAATAGGTTGTAAGTAACAAGAACATTTCCCAGGACATAGACATAGACATATCTGATATTGCCAGAAAGATTAAATTCTTATTCATCTGACTGCACTTTCCAGTTTACAGTAGCTATTACAGTGAAATAATACCATGCTATTGTTTGAGGAGAGTGCACAGTTTTGAACATGAAATGTTATTAACAAACAAATTAGGCACATTTGGGTAGTCTTGATACAACTTTTGAACAGAAATGCAAATGAAATGGTTCCTTGGATCAGCACATACACTGCTGCCATCTAGTGGACAAAATCTAAATTTCACCTGCACTGGAATAATACATTATGGTCTTTCTCTTGCATTTCAAAGATGATGGTACAAATAAAATACAAAAGAACGGTTGGTTTTTTCTTTGTATTATCTTTTACCAGATCTATTGTGTTATATTCTCCTACATTCCTTTCATATTTCCACAAACTTCAAAGTGTTTCCTTTCAAATGGTACCAAGAATATGCATATCCTTGCTTCAGGGCCTGAGCTACAGGCAGTTAGTTTTGGGTATGTCATTTTAGGCGAAAATTGAAAAAAGGGGGTGGATCCTTAAGAGGTATATTTAAGTATATTTAAAACCAAATAATTTTTTACTTTTACTCAAGTAGTATTTTCCTGGGTGACTTTCACTTTTACTTGAGTCATTTTCTATTAAGTTATCTTTACTTTTACTCAAGTATGACAATTGAGTACTTTTCCACCACTGTAGACAATGGTTTTAAGGCCCAATCCCAAATCGCCCCCTAACTCATTATGTACTTGTGGAGAACGGTTGGTATTGTTGGTGAACATTAATCCATTTCCGTATTGATTATCTTACCTATTGATCATCATTGACACACTTCTATAGTTGTGCAATGAATGCAAAAAGACCATGCAAGTGCTGCCCTCTTGTGGTACACTGCCCTCATGTTGTACGTGCACAATGTAAACATTTTTCAAATAAATTATAATCGGCACATACCATGTGTCCTAAATCATGCTAGTACAATGCAAAGTAATTGTAATTGAGAATCAAATTCCCTTTTGCAAATAACATCGTACTAGATTCTTGTTTGAGAGGGAAAGATAAGCAAATTCCTTAAATTCCTCTAACTTCTCCGGGATTTACCGGGACCTTGAAGGACTGTTTTGAAACATGCTGAGACTGTAATCGGATTGCATAGTTGTTAAACGCAACCTCACTCTCACATATCCTCTCTCTTTTTCTCTCTCTCTCGCTCTCTCTTCTCTCTCCACCTCTTTCTCTAAATCTCTCTCTCACACACACAAATACACAGACACACACTCAATCTCTCTCTCTGTCTCAATTAAATTCTATTTAAGGGCTTTATTGGCATGGGAAACATATGTGAACATTGCCAAAGCAAGTGAAGTAGATAATAAACAAAAGTGAAATAAACAACAAAAACGTACAGTAAACATTACACTCGCAGAAGTTTCAAAAATAATAAAGACCTTCAAAATGTCATATTATGTCTATATACAGTGTTGTAACAATGTGCAAATAGTTAAAGCACAAAAAGGAAAATAAATAAACATAAATATGGGTTGTATTTACAATGGTGTTCTTCACTGGTTGCCCTTTTCTTGTTGCAACAGGTCACAAATATTGCTGCTGTGACGGCACACTGGTATTTCACCCAGTAGATATGGGAGTTTATCAAAATTGGGTTTGTTTTTCGAATTCTTTGTGGATCTGTGTAATCTGAGGGAAATATGTATCTCTAATATGGTCATACATTTGGCAGTAGGTTAGGAAGTGCAGCTCAGTTTCCACCTCATTTTGTGGGCAGTGTGCACATACAGTGAGGGAAAAAAGTATTTGATCCCCTGCTGATTTTGTACGTTTGCCCACTGACAAAGAAATGATCAGTCTATAATTTTAATGGTAGGGTTATTTGAACAGTGAGAGACAGAATAACAACAAAAAAATCTAGAAAAACGCATGTGAAAAATGTTATGAATTGATTTGCATTTTAATGAGGGAAATAAGTATTTGACCTCTCTGCAAAACATGACTTAGTACTTGGTGGCAAAACCCTTGTTGGCAATCACAGAGGTCAGACGTTTCTTGTAGTTGGCCACCAGGTTAGCACACATCTCAGGAGGGATTTTGTCCCACTCCTCTATGCAGATCTTCTCCAAGTCACTAAGGTTTTTGAGGCTGACGTTTGGCAACTCGAACCTTCAGCTCCCTCCACAGATTTTCTATGGGATTAAGGTCTGGAGACTGGCTAGGCCACTCCAGGACCTTAATGTGCTTCTTCTTGAGCCACTCCTTTGTTGCCTTGGCCGTGTGTTTTGGGTCATTGTCATGATAGAAAACCCATCCACGACCCATTTTCAATGCCCTGGCTGAGGGAAGGAGGTTCTCACCCAAGATTTGACGGTACATGGCCCCGTCCATCGTCCCTTTGATGCGGTGAAGTTGTGCTGTCCCCTTAGCAGAAAAACACCCCCAAAGCATAATGTTTCCACCTCCATGTTTGACGGTGGGGATGGTGTTCTTGGGGTCATAGGCAGCATTCCTCCTCCTCCAAACACGGCAAGTTGAGTTGATGCCAAAGAGCTCCATTTTGGTCTCATCTGACCACAACACTTTCACCCAGATGTCCTCTGAATCATTCAGATGTTCATTGGCAAACTTCAGACGGGCATGTATATGTGCTTTCTTGAGCAGGGGGACCTTGCGGGCGCTGCAGGATTTCAGTCCTTCACGGCGTAGTGTGTTACCAATTGTTTTCTTGGTGACTATGGTCCCAGCTGCCTTGAGATCATTGACAAGATCCTCCCGTGTAGTTCTGGGCTGATTCCTCACCGTTCTCATGATCATTGCAACTCCACGAGGTGAGATCTTGCATGGAGCCCCAGGCCGAGGGAGATTGACAGTTCTTTTGTGTTTCTTCCATTTGCGAATAATCGCACCAACTGTTGTCACCTTCTCACCAAGCTGCTTGGCGATGGTCTTGTAGCCCATTCCAGCCTTGTGTAGGTCTACAATCTTGTCCCTGACATCCTTGGAGAGCTCTTTGGTCTTGGCCATGGTGGAGAGTTTGGAATCTGATTGATTGATTGCTTCTGTGGACAGGTGTCTTTTATACAGGTAACAAACTGAGATTAGGAGCACTCCCTTTAAGAGTGTGCTCCTAATCTCAGCTCGTTACCTGTATAAAAGACACCTGGGAGCCAGAAATCTTTCTGATTGAGAGGGGGTCAAATACTTATTTCCCTCATTAAAATGCAAATCAATTTATAACATTTTTCACATGCGTTTTTCTGGATTTTTTTGTTGTTATTCTGTCTCTCACTGTTCAAATAAACCTACCATTAAAATTATAGACTGATCATTTCTTTGTCAGTGGGCAAACGTACAAAATCAGCAGGGGATCAAATACTTTTTTCCCTCACTGTA
>QNTS01003182.1:16058-71854 GCA_003317085.1 Hucho hucho
GGCTAGCCATTATTAGTAGACAAATAGGCTAGCCATTATTAGTGGACAGACATGGAACCCAAAATAGTTCTACCTGGAACCAAAAAGCAGTGGTGTAAAGCACTTAAGTAAAAATACTTAAGCACTACTTAAGTAGTTTTTTGGGGTTTATGTAATTTACTTTACTATTCATATCTTTTTTACAACTTTTACTTTTACTTCACTAAATTCCTAAAGAAAATTATGTACTTTTTACTCCATACATTTCCCTGACACAAAAAGTACTCGTTACATTTTGAATGCTTAGCAGAACATGAATATGGTCTAATTCCAACACTTATCAAGAGAACATCCCTGGTCATCCCTACTGCTTCAGATCTGACGGAAGCACTAAACACATGCTTCGTTTGTGAATTATGTCTAAGTGTTGGCTACCTGGCTATCTGTAAACAAAAACTAAAAAATACATTTTCAGGTCCGGTTTGCCTAATATAAGGATTTTAAAATTATTTATACTTGTACTTTTGATACTTAAGTATATTTTAGCAATTACATTTACTTTTGATACTTAAGTATATTTAAAACCAAATACTTTTAGACTTTTACTCAAGAATGAGAATTGGGTACTTTTTCCACCACTGCCAAAAAAGGTTCTACCTGGAACCAAAATATTATCCTATGGGGACAACTGAATAACCCTTTTGGAACCCTTTTTCCTAATAGTGTAGTAGTCTATTTAAAAAAAAAATGTTTTACTGCACTTAATACCAAACAGGGGCTGCGGGGAAAAAAACATGTAATCTATGCACTTAAATAGCGAATGAAGGACCCTTTTCCTCGTGGTTCATTTTCATGCCAGCCAGGTAGGCGATACTCCTGTTGTAAAGATAAGCAATGCTCTTAATATTAGGAAAGTTGGGAAATAAATATAGTAGGCCTAGCCTATAGAAAGCTGATGGGATCATCCTCTTTTTGATAGAGGCCATCACTCTGTTTTCTCGCGCAATTGCATAGCCTATAGAAATGTTGCGCAACATGAACTCATGAAGTGCTTGATTAGATTTTCGAACACATTTGCATTGATGTCAGAGTGATTAGAGGGACAATAGAGTGCTGAGTACCAGGCAATTAGCAAGTTTGTTAGGCTACGAATTACCATCAGCAGCATCTGAGCTTGGAGAAGCCCAGTTAACGTGACTAAATGGTCATGTGGAATTTAACTGCCGTCAAAACTCGTGACCGCCGGTGTGGCGTTAATACAGTAACCGTAACAGCCCTAACTGCAACGCAGATTTCATTGAATTGAGTCTGACTGTAAGTTGTGTAGTCTGAAGTGTGGTGGGAGAAAGCTGCAGACACGGTAACAGGCCAGAGCCACACCCACCCCACCCATGACATACATTCAATTGTATACTGTCTCACCCTGTACTGAACATTCCTGTCAAACAGGATCCTAGTCTGCCTTAGACGGTCATCAGACCCAAGTCCTCAACCAATGATGTAGAGTGAGTAAAGATAACCAGCCTTACCATTATCTATTTTGAACTTTGACCTATACAACGTAAACATAGTGCCTGAACCATGCTCTCCAACAACCCTGGTTTGCATGCATGAGGTGTGGGGACACAAAGAAGATGGAAACATTCTGTGTCTTTCTGAACAAACAGTAGAGGAGCACAGTTCAACACCAACAGGTCGGGTTCTGAGTGGGTGGGAACAATCTATTACATTGACCTTCTAGCAGACACTAAACAACACAGTAGTCGTCACACAGACCAGTGGGGTAGCTATTCATTCCTCAGTCTTGTTGATCAGAGTCAGTCTGGCGATATATATATATATAATATATTTAAGTCTGGCGATACAGTGAAGGGGCTGTGAGCAGAGTGATGTAATCCAACTCACTTCCATGATTTTACTGTTCTGCGCTGTGACGTAATCCAACTCACTGTTCTGCGTTGTGATGTAATCGAGAGAGAAACAAAGAGAAACAACATGTGACAATAATAGCAGAGACTTTGGCCTCCTTTGTCACACCTTTACAACCAGACTACATTTATATGTCTAAGATAACACAGCCATCATGACATCATTATTTAAATTTATCCACAGCATTGTACAGGGGAAGTTCCATATCTCTATGTCTGATTACCTTTGGCAAAAAAAATAAAATACATTTGAGGTGGAAACTACATGTGAAAAGCCCTCCATTCTAACCCTGGGGTATAATCATTAGGGGCGGCAGGTAGCCTAGTGGTTAGTGTGTTGGGCCAGTAACTGAAAGTTTGCTGGATTGAATCCCCGAGCTGACAAGGTAAAACTCTGTCGTTCTGTCCCTGAACAAGGCAGTTAACCCACTGTTCCTAGGCCGTCATTGTAAATAAGAATTTGTTCTTAACTGACTTGCCTAGTTAAAATAAAGGTTTAATAAAAATTTGGCCATGTAGGTAACTTTTCACGTGTAGTTGTGAGCAGCTTGTCGAAACCATTTGGCTTCATAATGACTGCGATAGTTCACTGCTGTGACAGGCTAAAGAGGTTGTGTGTAATGTCTGAGGGAGATGTTTCGTTATTTGGGACATGGCTGCGGTATGCTAGAGTCTCAGGGGTGAGGAGGTGCAGTTTCACACAGCTATTCAAGAACATTACTGTTTGTCCATCAGATGGCAATCCTCGAAAGGACAAAATTGTTGTGCATATTTATGTATAATTTGAGTTTAGGGTTCGGTTTAGGGTTCGGTTAAGGGTTAGGTTGAGTGTGGTTAAAATTGCATTTGTGTTGAGAAAGCACCACATTGACCAAAGCAAGGGTACTGTGGGTACTGTGGGTACTGTGTGAGGAGAGGGCATGCTATGACAATCTCAGTTGAAACCTTAGATGAGATGCATTGATTATCTACCTGTTCTAGTAATTACAACTAGGCTGGACGATATATCGTGAACCGGTATGGATTTTTACAATATAACAATATTTTGATACAGATCTAAATTAAAAGTTCAATAAAATGGACTACTTCACTGTCAGTTTTGTCCTAGTTTGGTTGAGTGTATAACCATCAGAAGGGAGAAAACTCATTACAGGCACTTAGAATTCATTTGTTGCCATGCTAGTTTCATGCACTAGTCACAAAACATAAAGAAACATAAAATACTGTCAAATACCACCATACCATCATTTTTTTTTTTATATTGTGATATGATACAGTATCCTAGCCATATTGCCCAGCCCTGGGTACAGGATGTCAGTGACAAACATCTCAATGCTCTCTAAATCATAAGAAAGAATCAAAACATTTGGAACTCAAGTTTATTTAATGTCCTGTGGTACTGTCGTTGACTCAACGCACTTGATGACCTCAATGACCTATAGGCGACAGCTCCCGACTGGCCTAGAATGGATTAACACAGATCTGGCATGGAAGCATCCAAGTGGGGACTCGCGACGATGGACGGATCCCTGTGGAGCATTCTTAAAAGAGGGTCACACGATGAAGAACGGACGGAGCACAGTGGCACCCCTTCCAGCACACACAGTGGATATGCTTGCTTTTCTACGGGTGTCAGTGAGGACCTCTGAAGACAAACAGAGCAGAATGAAACATCATTCATTTCAAAGGGGCCAGAAGAAACGCAACTACTGAGTGGCTTGAGATTGTTGTGAATGAATACACTAAACCAGCGCATGTATGTACATATTTAGACAATATATTTGAATTGGGCCTTGTAAATTGGCATTAAATCGTACATTTATATAATAGTAAATTGCATTGCACTGAAACAGAATGTGCACGTGTCAGGAGTCGACTGTATGTACAAATGCAGAGCTCTTATTGCAGACCACAGGGTTTTCTGCCTTCCTGTGTATTTGAGAGTATGTGTTCATGCATCAGGAACAAGGTACACCTCAGCAAGCCATAGCTTGAATACAAATAAGAATGTGGAAGGGTGAGTTAGCGTGTGCATTTTTTTCTTAATGCCCTGAGGTACAGTTTTAAAATACACCCTGTCTGCTAGTAGGAGACGTGCTAAGCAAGTCCATGTGCAACAGCAACAACTGAAACGTTTCCGACTATACATATACCATAATTTGGTTATGTTGAAATGCTCTCATTTTTTTATAAAATCATGCCATTGGGTGAGGTACTAAAGAGGTAATTATCACCTAGTCTAATTCTACTCTTACATAATAGCTAATTAAATATTAATACCTACATGTCATTGATTGTTTATAAAGGCTGGGGTTCTAAAAGAGAGAGGGAAGAAAGAGGTGGAGAGAAGAGATAATACAACACGCTAAATGAAAGAGAGAAACTTCAAACCATTAAAACCACTTCACCCACAGCAGTTAGGACAGCAGCACAACATATGAATTTGTGGGGAGGAGGGATCTCTCTCCAGAGACCTTTCAAGGGGACATCGGGATTGGTTGACTGTAGTCATAATGACGAGAAGCTCGGGTCTCCCATTGGTCATTTGAGAGTGGCAGTCATTTTACATACTGTGGATGGATTAGTGTCACTTAAACGTGTCACATAAACAAGTGCATGGATACAAGCCACCTGCAGCTTGCCTGCCGGAACCAACTCTTACTGTAAATAGAGTAGGAAATGTGATGTCATAATATAAACACACTTATGACATAATGGCAAGGATTGCTCTTTATATAGGGTGATAAATGTGATTAATGGCCTGGACAAAACCTTCATTAAAATCCAACAACAAATGATGCAAAGGATTGACCTTTCCGAGAACTGGTTGGTTCACACGTCAAGTAGTTCAGCTGACGATAACAACGTTTGCCCGGGGAAACCCAACAAATATGCATGAAATGAGAGAGAGAGAGAGAGAGAGAGAGAAATACAAGAACATGCAGTGACGTGAGGGTGTGAAAGTGAGACATTGATTTAGACATCATGGGTCTGGGTCGGGGACACGTGGCTGTTGCCGTTTGATACTGAGTCTTCAGAGGAAATACTATTGGACCTCCGGGAGTATAAGGGATCTTTAAACTATGCCATCTATTTAACAGATTGTCTCCCAATTACTATTGAATTACTGTAGTGACAGGGGAAAAAAACATTTTAATGTATGTTTTATTTTTAAATACTAAATACTATTAATGTATGTTTTATTTTTAAAATTATACTATTCTCCCTCTACAGGAATATTCTAAAAGGTGTGGGTTCATATTTTTAGATTTTCTTTAGGGGGTGGATCAGCTTTAGTATTGCAAATAGACTGTCTTCTATCAATGTCATTATGGTGGAGCAATAATGTAGTAGTTTGATTGGTGCAAGTTTGCTCTTGTAACGAACGGCAGATTGTGATTCAAGCGATCAGGACAGTACATGCATACAACACGTCTCTTTCACTGCAGGGCCGGGAGAGAGAGCAGGGGGAGAGAAAAATCTGTTCATCGGTGCAAAAAAAGCCACAACTTCCTCATCGATTAGCCTCATTGACCCCTTGTACAGTCAATATCCAATGAGGTTGCCACTAGTAGCACCGCAGATATTGCGATGAGCGAGTTGCAAGACTTCGCTATCACGCAGTCACACACAGTATCTGCGCATGTGCACAGGTTCGCTTTACGCTGTTACAGTGTGGCAGGTATGGCCCAAAACGGCTGAGAAGTTTAGCCTTGCGTTTTAATACTCTTAGTTGTTGCGAAATTGACCCGCTATGCTGTTTACTTTGTGCAGTGTGAGTTAACCCTCTTAACACAGCAGGTTGGCAATGTGAGTTAACCTCAAATTCAGCAGGTTGGCAGTATGAGTTACCCTCTAGCACAGCAGGTTGGCAGTGTGAGTTACCCTCTAACACAGCAGGTTGGCAGTGTGAGTTAACCCTCTAACACAGCAGGTTGGCAGTGTGAGTTAACCCTCTAACACAGCAGGTTGGCAGTATGAGGCAGTGACCTGTGGGATAACAGGCCTGTCATCACCTCATTCCCAAAGATCACGACCCTGGGGGTCAGAGAGCAGATGAAGTGTGCGACAGAATGGATCCAGCACCCCAAGCATGAAACAGCGGATAGGGTGTTTGTGTGTTGGGGAGGGGTATGCCATGTCTTACACCTGCCATCTGCCTAATCCTCCACCCCCAGCAGAACAGTAACAGATGTAAAGAATCTCTGGAGTATATACAGTATATGTTCATTTGACTATAAGCTTAGCTTTATTACTGGGTGGGACAAAGTACTCTAGTCATAGTTAGAGCAATACATTTGTCATAATGTTGAATATGATTCAGAATGAGAAGCTCATTTTATACTAAAAATGAGTTGAACCCAATCATTTATAGGTGGAGATAGCAGGAAATGGATGTACATTTAGGCCAAGTTTTAATATGCCCCCAAAAAAGAAAAAAAAAAACGAATATGAGAATGAAATTTGCAACACAATGACTGTTTTCAGCATGTCTGGTTTACAGAGAAATAGGCCACGACAAACTATTAAGCACACTATTAAGCACACCTACTTTAAATGTTAAAGCAATTAAGTTGGACCCATAACCGATTAGACTGGTTAGAATACCATCTTAAACAAAACAAACTTTTACAAACAAAAGCAGTGGATTGGATTTGTCCTGTTGGATATTGGTTTATTTCTGGTTTACAATAATTTAACCTCACATTTTGAGAGACTATTTGGCCATCTGATGCAATTGTGAGCGGATGAATAAATCCTAATAGTAGTAGGACGGTAGAGATTCGCCTTGTTGCCTGGAGACGAGTGACAGAGCTCGCCCACAGCTAGAACAATGAGCCAGATATTTCACCGGATGTATAAATGTGAAGCATCCGGTTGGCGTTTCTATTCAATACCAAATATGGTGACGCGAGGAAGCCAAGTGGCCCGGTAGTGGGAGAAGATGGAGATGGACGTTGGCCGACATTCTGCAAATTTTCTCATTGATTAAATATTTGATATCCATACAGTTTTCTGTAAACAAAACTAGAATCTGAAGAGAGAAAAAACAGAGTGGACTACGTTTTGTAGATTTTGCCCTTTGCCAAAGTTTCTAAAAATTACAAATTTAGTTAATGCACACTCGTATGCGTTCCCTAACGGAAATGTGCAAATAAATGCTAAAACGTGACAATAGGATCTCACTAACTCGTGCTTGGCTCTGCCCATCTTGCTTGGTCTGCCCTCTATGATTAATTTGCTCCCATTGGAAACTATGGGCTCCCGACTGGCACAGCGGTCTAAGGCACTGCATCTCAGTGCTAGAGGCTTCACTACAGACCCTGGTTTGATTCCAAGCTGTATCACAACCGGTCGTGATTGGGAGTCGAATAGGGCAGCGCACAATTGGCCCAGCGCCGTTAGGGTTTGGCCGGGGTAGGCCATCATTGTAAATAAGAATTTGTTCTCAACTGACTTGCCTAGTTAAATACAAATTAATTAAAAAAAACGACACGCTCTGGTCTATCTTGGTTCAGTTGTAAAAATCTTTAGCTCTCCAGCCTGTAGTCATGAAAACCGGAAATTAGTTACTTCTGGTTTGTTCAACATTCCTACTGGGAAAGAATTGAGTTTTGGGAAACACGCCAAAAATAAGGTCTGAGGTTAACACAGGTTTAGGAGATTTTATACGTTTTGTTCTATGAGATAATATCAGACAGTTAACATGACCTTTATGAATTATGAAGCCTTTAACGCGCTTACATAAGTGCTTTATGTGATTACATAAATGTCTCAAAATTCACCAAAAAAAAAATGACTAGCTGATGAAGATGATGTCCTAAGCCACACCTTATTGTAGACATTTATCCCCCCCNCCCCCCCTTTGCAAAAACGAAATACATTTCCCGATAGGCTTTGTACCATGATCCATGGCAGAGTTAGTGCCTACAAAAGACGCCATTACTACCGCTCTCCTTCGAGAAGAGCGCAGTCGGTGCGTCGCGTTTGCCGCTCGGCGTCCATGATGCTTCTGCAGAGGATTCCGGAGCTCGGAACGGCAGCGGGAGAGAACTAAATGCTCCCCCTCCAACACTTCAAGTAACGGCAGGTAAGTAAAAACAATATTTTGCCGTGTACTTTAATAACAATGTTTACTACAACAACAAAAAAAGCGTAATGTACCGGGTTTTCAACTTCCTGCGTTCCTGTTAGTGAGAATTCGTGGCGCATGTTTTTATTTTAAAACGTCTCCGTTCCCGGTTAGGTCAGCCTCCTTCTCTGTCGTTTCACAACAACTTTGGTCGGAATGTTGTTGTACATTGCGGTGATTTGATGGGACTTTTCAGTTTCATTGGTCCCCCCCCCCTCCTCTCTCATTGAATTCCCGATGTTGTGTGGATTACTAATGTTTCGTTGTAACTTTTTGAAGGAAATTCCTTGCCGTTGATCGGAAAACCGGGTTCTGTAATTCCACCATATTAGTAGCAGTCGGCCAACGGTCACCTGCCCACACGTCTACTGCTAGCTAGCTAACGGTACAACTGCGTCAGGCGGACACTGACAATGTCATTCAGTAATGTTTATAATATGATCGTTTCCCCAAAGAATATCCGAGGCAGCAGATCAATCACGTCTAGGTGTTTTAATGACCGTGTGTGGACGACTAAGCTAATACGAGTTATCCTCCGAGCTAACGTTGACATTATTGCGCCAGCTAACGTTAGCTTCTGTTAGCTGTAGCTATTCCAGTGAGAGGTCGGCACTTGCTGTTAAACGGGCTAGGATAACATATGCTCGCTTTTAATGAAACATTAATTTAATTAGGTTAGCTAATAGCTTACAAACGTTGTAACGTTAACTAACACTAGTGTCATTTTTGACTGTTTGCCATAACCCCGGCTAGTCGAATGTGTGCGTGATACTGCTACCTAGCTGGGGGTAGCTATCTAAGTTAGCTAGTGTCTCATATTAAACGGTTAGCCCGTGAAGAGAAGTCCTACACCGCTAGCTAACGACTGTTGTCGTGTTTATTGACTGACTGTCTCGCTGGTTAGTTAGCTAGTTAACGTTATCATGCAGAATAATCCATGACTGCCAGGCAGCTGCCAGCGTCAAGGAAGTTTGCTGAAGCCACAGTCTCCTGACATTTGTTAGCTAGCTAGATTGCAATATACAGGGACGTATATTATATGGTGCAAGCCCGACGTTCGACCACCTTTGATTTGATCAGCTGTGTTGGCCATGGCAATATGTTGCAAACGTTAGCGTGATAGCTTGACTTTAATGGTAAACCAAATATGTTCGACAACTATTGCTGTTATAGGTCAGTTTGTGTTGTACGCTAACTATTTGTACTGAGCTTACCAATTGTGTTGCTGTGTGAAATATTTGCATGGGAATGCCTACTATGGCCACCTACTGTAAAGCTCCTTATCTCTTGCCCTTTTGATAACTATAACGGGTAACCCATAAAATGCCGCCGTTATTGAGTGACAAGAAGGCCAACCTATCATATTGGTTCGGCTTCCATTTGCTCTTCGTCATTCCCCGGGCTAATCCAGTATCAGGCCACAAAAACGAGTGGTGAGAGCCGGTGTGTATGCTGCCATATGAAACAGATGCATTTGGCAGCGGCTGGGCTTTCTTTTTTGAGTGCCTGGCTGCATAACAAGGCTACTGAAATGTTTAGATGTTCAGTTATTTAACTAGGCAAGTCAGTTAAGAACAAATTCTTATTTACAGGCCTACCAAATGGCCTCCTGTAGGGATGGGGCTGGGATTAAAAACGCAAATAAATTAAATAAAAATATAGGACAGAACACGCATCATGACAAGAGACCACACACTACATAAAGAGAGGCATAATACAACATAGCATGGCTGACTATAGTTTGATTAATATGCTTGACCAGTTTGCTTTCCTGTCATACATATTAAATCCGTTCTCCAGGTATACTATTGGAGTTCAGGATTTATTATTATTCCAAAGGGTGGCAGGTTACTCTTTATAACTTGCTGTTGTGGTCTTACATGCTTAACGGTTGTGGGGGTGATCACGGTCATGTGAGAGACTTTCTCTGGGGCCAGAACTCTGGCTGGCGTTGAATACAGATTAATTGCCTTGATCACAGGGTTAAAGTCAGCCTGGCCTGAGTCACTCCATGGTGGGACCTGTTCCACAACATCGCACCTTAACCACCCTGTTTGACATCAATGTGCCTAGCAGACGCCCTTACATAGGATGACTCGCATAGCTTGCATGTTTTGCATATTACTCAGACATGCATCTTGGAATTCGCTTACACATTGACTAGCCTAAAATCGAGATGCATTAGAACTTTTGACCCTTGGGTCAGGAGTATAGCCTAGGTGTAAATTCATTGCTTTAAGTTTACTCAGTAGATTCACTCCCTTGATAAGTGTGATGGTAGGAGGCCATATGGGAGCTTAAGAAGCTCACACCCATTACAGGATGCCCATAATGTAACTCATTTAGGTTCTTGTCATTCCCTAGGTCTGCATAAGTTAAGAGTGCAGGCTCCCTTAGGAGCCTATTAACAAGCTGGTGTCTGAGACCAGGACTATCAACCGCCATTAAAAACCATCCGTGGGGATAGACAGACAGGCTGTAGATCTACTCTTGGGCAGGGTGGGGGCCGAGGCAGCCCGTAGTAACCAAGAAACAAAGTGCATTGCTTCATTACAAGGCGTTCACTTCAGCACACCTGCATGTGGATTTATAATCCCCGTTATTCCTATACGTTTTCACAGCGAGCTATTCCATTACATTTGAAATGCGAATAATATTTTCTGTTTGGCTTAACATTCTTTTAAATGATTTGGGTCTCAAAGCAACTGAAGTCATCTAGGTCAGATCTTTGAAGTTGGCTTGAACAAGGTCAACAAGCCGTATTATGCTAATTTGATCAGCTGTGTTGTGAGGAATTGCTTTGTATTCTTTGTCATTCTTCTAAGTCTAGGGCCTACAGAGTGTACAAAACATTAGGAACCCGTGCTCTTTTCATGACATAGACTGACCAGGTGAAAACTGTTATCCCTTATTGATGTCACTTGTTAAATCCACTTCAATCAGTGTAGATGAAGGGGAGGAGACAGGTTTAAAGATTGATTTAAGCCTTGAGGCAATTGAGACACTGATTGTGCATGTGTCATTCAGAGGGTGACTGGGCAAGACAAAATATTTTGGTGGCTTTGAATAGGGTTCTTCACGCTCAACAGTTTCCTGTGTATCAAAAATAGTCCACCACCCAA
This sequence comes from Hucho hucho, assembly GCA_003317085.1. Classification (NCBI taxonomy): domain Eukaryota; kingdom Metazoa; phylum Chordata; class Actinopteri; order Salmoniformes; family Salmonidae; genus Hucho; species Hucho hucho. Next base: position 27,221 of record QNTS01003182.1, read on the forward strand.
AGGACATCCAGCCAACTTAACACAACTGGGAAGCATGGGCCAGCATCCTTGTGGTACGCTTTTGACACCTACGTCCATGCCCTGATGAATTGATGCTGTTCTGGGGGCAAAAGGGGTGCAACTCAATATTATGTTCTTAATGTTTTGTACACTGCGTATATCATGGTGTAACAGAATAGGCCTACCTTGTGTAACATTTAAATGCAACACAAAGATGTGACGCAAGTCTGTTTCCTATCTTTCAGGTTGTGCCGGTGAAGTAAGCTGTAGCCCAGCATGATCCCCTCCGACTGAGACGCAAACACGTCTAGTGTTTTGCCAAACAGCTGATAGCTTTCATCAGTTAAAGCCATGCCTGACGAGTGAAGTTACCTATTTGCTCACAGAAAAAAAACCCAGCACCCTACATGTCTCTCCATGTAGCTTCTTCCCTGTGCATCCTGCTGGAGTAAACCCCACCCCTTCCAGATAGGCTCTACTGCCCTGTCCCCTCTCCACACCACCGCCCCCCCCATATCCGCCCGTCACAATGCCGCTCCACCTCAGAATGGCCAACACCTAAAGATTCCCATGCGTCCTGTGAGCGACGAGTCGGACGGTCCTGCTCCTCTTGAAAGCTCCCCGTGCCCCCTAACCCCAGTGGGCCCCCTGCCTGCTGCAGAGATGTCCCTGCTCCACTCACTGGGCCCAGTGCAGAGCTGGCTGGGCCAGGAGCTGGAGAAGTGCGGGATCGATGCCATGATCTACACCCGCTACGTCCTCAGCCTGCTCCTGCATGATAATTACGACTACGACCTGCAGGATCAGGTAGGTGTCCAGCAGCGGCAAGGTCTTGTGTTACAAACATAATGGTATCTAGTTTGCCCACTTAGTTAAACATACACATAGTCAATGAAGAAGAGGCTCTGTTTAGTATTGATTTGAGTCAGTTTGTTTTGTGGTTTAAGCGAATCTATTGATTTAAATCCACTTATTTTATTTCTTATACTTTCAATATTTTAAAACATGCATTTCCCTTTCCTGTGTAGACAAGCTGTGTGGGTAAATTACTGATGTGGATGTAATGTGTGCAGGAGAATGACATCTTGTTGGGCTGGGAGAAGGGAACTGGGAAGAAATGGGCCAAGTGTAAGAAGAAAGGAGGGGGGACTGATCTCAGTCTGGAGGAGATAAAGAAACAAGCCGCTGTGCAATGCCTGCGTTCAGCATCTGATGAAGTAAGTGCCTGTTCCCGCCCCGGTGTAGCAACAAATTGGTTATCTTCGCACCGTGTTTTTGTGCGCGCATGTGGTCTTCTCCCAGCATTGTTCATGCGCTCTTTGAAGCTTGAGTGTTCGGGAGCAGAACATAGACTGATAGTTGGTACAGCAGTTCAGTGGTTCTTTTTAAATACACCAGCCTGTAAGCTACAAAGCTGAACATGTTGAATCAATGAAGAAAGCAGGAACCATGTATGTGTAAATTGTATAATGATCCGTGTCTGTCAGGAATGTATTACTGTAATTCTGCGCCTTTGCCTGTTGAACTTCAGTCATGCATATATTAATTGCATAAATCATGGTGAATGGTCATTGCGTAAAGCAAATTCCCTGTGAGGGGTAAACCATTAACAACCACCATCATCATGTGATACTTGGCATTGGCCAGGCTCATTTTGTGATCACCCTCTTGGATTTTTCAGTCTGTGATATGAGAGTTTACTGGCAAGGTTGGATTGATTTCAGGAGAGGAAAGAATTGTGAAATGGTGAAAGACTCCATTTGCTCTCACACATTAAAACACAATATTGAGATTATACTATGGGTGACCTTGCAGAGGTGTCCGTCCTTGCATCTACGTTCAATTTAATAAGCCTGCATTATATTCTTTCTGTGCTGTTTTTTTTTTTTTCAAGCAAAATCTGAATATTTGCTGCGGTTTATCCTTACCGGTTGGTTGGTTTGGCAGTAGTGGAGAGGGAGCGTGAGGGCCTGGGGTAGAGCTGGAGGGTGTGTTGGGGGAAGGGTCTGCAAGGCAGAGGAGGAGTGAGCTTCTCTCTAGGTACTGGACTCTGCAGTCCATTTATTTATTTTTTTAACCAGCACATGCTGCATGGGATTGCAGCATAGAAAGCAGACAGTGCGTTGCCTGTCAGCTGACCGGCGTTAGCACAATGATGCAAGAAGATACACACGGCCAGGGTAGAAACTTGGGCCGGCATGGTAAGGAATGTTACTTTGTTAGAGAGCGAGTTAGAAAGATTTGGACTAGTTCCACCTTATTGTGGTGGCTATTTCTGTCCTCTTTAAATGCTGTTGCTTTTCTGACGGTGCCTATTTCCTATTGGTCTGTCGACATGGCTGTCTTCTTAAATAGACCGGCTCGTTGCAGGCCTTGTTTACAGAAAACGGATTACTATGTCTTTGTTGACGGAGTAGGATATCAGTGGGTATAAGGAAGAAGTAAGGGAACGAGATCATGTTGGCTGGTGTTTTGTAAGTGTTTTAGATGGAAAGACAGGAGGTGGTTGTTTTGGCTATGCTTAGTCATTTCTCCCTCGTAGCTAAATTGAACAGTCATGGTACAGGAGGTCTGGCCTCTGACAGTCAGCTGGTTTGTCTTTTGTCAGGCCCATGTTAATACCCTCTAGTCAGTGTTATAAAGTTGCCTTCAAAAAAATTTGTTCCAACCCTCAAGTGTTATTTAGGCAATAAGGCACGATATAACATGACCAATATACCAGGTTAAGGGCTGTTCTTATCCGTAACGTTGAGTGCCTGGACACAGCCCTTAGCCGTGGTATATTGGCCATATACCACAAACCCCCGAGGTGCCTTATTGCTATTATAAACTGATTACCAGAGTAATTAGAGCAGTACAAATAAACGTTTTGTCATAGCCATTGAATACCACAGGTGTCAGCCAATCAGCATTCAGGGCTCGAACCACCCGTTTTATAATGTTGGATATGGCAGGGTAGCCTAGTGGTTAGAGCGTTGGACTAGTAACCAAAAGGTTGCAAGTTCAATTCCCTGAGCTGACAAGGTACAAATCTGTCGTTCTGCCCCTGAACAGGCAGTTAGCCTAGGAACAGTGGGTTGTCATTGAAAATAAGTATTTCTTCTTAAATGACTTGCCTAGTTAAATAAAGGTAAAATAAAATAAAAATTAAAATACATCCAATCACTTCATGAATGTTTTATTGGGGCTCATTTGATTATTCTGTTTAGATTTTCTTCAATGGATTCTTTGCTAGATTCATTCTTATGTTACCGTTCTCCCTTCTCCCCCCCCCCAAAGAACTCTGGAATTGAGAGCCTGGTCGAGGAGCTTTGCTCCAAACTCAAGGACATCCAAAACAAACAGAAAGGTTTGCATCTTGGGTTTATACATTTTCTGCCCTTTTTATAACAAACTAGTAAAAATGACACACCTTATCATATTAATTATTATCTCTTCACAGAAGAAAAACAGCTCAAGAAATCTGATGGATCTCAGTCTCCAGAAGGACTTGAGTCCCCTTCCTCAAAGGACCAGGTTGAAATGTAAGTTTTACCCAAAACCGCAATACTGCATTCATAATAATGTCCTGACAAACTGGCACTATTCATATTTGATTTTGTTGTATGCCCATTTAAAATGTGTGGTAATTCATTTTATATGCTTTGTTGTATTTTATGGATTGATCTTAATTGACAGCGTTTTCTCTCATTGTTGCAGGTATTATGAAGCCTTTCCTCCTTTGTCAGAGAGATCTGTTTGTCTCCGAGAGATCATGACGGTGTGGAACAAGGCTAAAGCCATTGCTTACTCTGGCTCATCGTCTTCCGCGGCCCCGCAGACCAGCACCGACACCTCCTCCCCAAAAGATTGCAACAGCGATGGTGAAGCTGCTAAGGAGAAAACCCCTGAGGCATGCAGCACTACCACTAACCCAACCAGCCAGAGAACCCAGCAGCGACGCAAGAAGGAGAAAGAGAAGCGATTCCATGGTGGCGCAACAGCAGAGGACCGAGCTGCCGTCCATGGCAAGAAGCAGGTGAGGCACAGGTCAGAGGGCAAGTATCGCCCTCGCTCCTGGTCATCTGGTTCTAGTGAGGCTGGATCGAGCTCCAGCGGGAACCATGGTGACTCCAAAACTTCCAGCAGTAAGGCGGGCAGGATCAGGCACAAGTCCAAGGAGGTGTTCAGCAGGAGTAAGAGGGGGTGCCACAGTGGACAAGTGAAGCTGGCTCTGAAAGCCATCGACAAAGAGGAGCGGCGGAATGCTGGAGGCAGCAGCAGCAGTGCCACTGGAGGCCCTGTGAGGCAAACGCAGCTCTACAAAAAGGGGAAAAGACCGCTGAAGGAAATTCGAAAAGATCCAGGCTGGTGGGAAGAAAAGGAGTCTGGAGCTGAGGCCAGCAACAAAAAGGAGTACATGGAGGAGCCCCTGTGGTACACAGAGCCCATCACAGAGTATTTAGTACCTTTCAGTAGCAGAAGGAGCAAACTGGAAACAAAGTACCGGAGCAAGGTGGACTCTCCAGACGACTCGACTATGTCCACCGACTTAGAAAGGCTGTCTGAAAGAATGCAAGGCATCTGCATTGCCAACACAAGCTTCCAGAGGGCGTATCTGGCAGCGGGCACCTTTGTAGACGGGCACTTTGTTGAGGTGCCAGGTGACGCAGACGAGGAGGCTACCGAACTCAATGGGACCTCAAGCTGCCCTCTGCCTGAGGATAGTAGAGAGTTAGATGACGAGTATCTGTCCGAATTCACTCACTTCTATGAAGTTGATATTTATCAATCCATATTGGATCCTAGTGCCTCAGACTTGGTACAAGAGAGTCGAATCTTGAGCATGATTCGACAGAAGAGTGAAGAGCAAAGAGACTTTGAGGCAGAATGTTGTTTAGTGTTAGATGGCCTTGAGCTGCAAGGGGAAAGTGCAATAAGGGTGGGCTGTCTGGATGCTTTGGGAGATGATGGGTTCTTCATGCAGGATTTGGAAAACATGGCTCAGTTCTGGGCCTGTTATTCATCCTCTTGCTCTGAAGATATAGATGGAGAAAGCTTTGCAGGGGACTCTCCAGTTCAGCTCTCCCCCGCTTTGGACGGTGTTCCATTCACCATCGGCACGCTGCATGGAAACTTTGAGGAGCCTCAACTCCCAGAAGCCACCAGTGAAGCGCCTGGTCTGAACTCCTCCTGCTTGTCTCTTTTTGAGCTGCAGTACGATAGCCCAACTCTTCCTTTTCTCACCGTTGGTCACGAAAACAACACAGATTCAAGTAGCTGTCTAGATCCACATTGTAACAAGCAGTCTCGTTTGTTAATATGGACCAAAAATAGTGCCTTTGATGAAACTGAACACTGTTCAAACCTTTCAACGCGAACCTGCAGTCCATGGTCGCATTCGGAAGAGACTCGTTCAGACAATGAGCAAATAAACGGTCAAACAGAGGAGTCTGCTCTAATTGGCAATGAAGAGATTAATTGTATAATCCCTCCCATCTCTGGTACATACCTAGAGGAAGAAATCCTGGACTTTTTACAAGAAAACAATGGTCGCCAGTGCGAGGAAGCCAATGTAGGCACAGTGTCCAATCCGACCATCGCAAAGAAATCTAAATTGGAGTCCATTTGTGGAATAGCATTAGAAAGGGATGAGAGCAAGCAGTATGACGCTGGCATGTTTTCAGATGACTCAAACCAACAGAGTGACAACTACAGCTCAGGGATAATAAAGGACATTTGGACCGCTATCGGAGATGGGGATCTCGTACTATCACTAGGAGAAGAGAACCCAGGTGAGGGTTTGTTTTCCCAGGAGTCAAGCAGTTACCACTGCGGCTGTCTCGACTTGCAGACAAAGGAAGTTGGTCACATCCAAGGGCCTCCGAAGAAGGCAGTGCAGCGCTCTGAGTACCACCTGTGGGAAGAAGGCAAGAATGAAGAGCAGGCCCTCCTGGATAAAAAACAGCTCTCAAAGATGAATGCTTCTGGGGATTACATGACGCCGTCCAAGCCCTGGGACGTGAACCCTGAGAAGGACAACACGTCGTTCATCCTGGGAGGAGTGTACGGAGAGCTGAAGACTTTCAGCAGTGACCAGGACTGGGCCGTGGTGCCGCCAGGCGACGCGAGAGGCAGCCTTCTACAGTGTGCCACTGCTGCTGCCTCGTCCTCTGGCTCAGACGTCGTAACCATTGCTGGTACAGACCGTGTGTTCATGAACACAGGCAGCTGCTTTGCCTCCAGCCACAAGCCCCTCTGGAGGCCCCTGGTCTCCTTCGGGCAGAGCGACCAGGCTACTAAAGGAGGTGAGGATGGATTGAATAAGGGATTTTCTTTTATCTTCCATGAAGGTTTACTCGGATCCTGTGCAGGCTTCCGTGGTGAGGAGCCGGGGATCGACTACCCGTTTTCGTCCTTTGATCTGAACAATCAGTTCTCTCAAGTCCTCCAGGTAGAGTGCTCCTTTGAGCCTGAGGACATGGCTTCGTTCAGCCCGGGGTTCAAGCCCAAATCTATATTGTGCTCGGATTCAGAGAATGAAGCTTTCCACCCACGGCTATACGGCATCAACCGGACCACCCAGTACAGGGCCATTCGCATCTCCCCCAGGACTCACTTCCGACCCATATCAGCCTCGGAGCTGTCGCCCGGCGGAGGGAGTGAGTCGGAGGTTGAGTCCGAGAAAGAAGAGATGAGTGTCCCCGTCCTGGCCCCGCCGGATGTCTCCGACGACCCTCAGGCCGACCTCAAACCGCTTGAGGAGGACGCAGAAAATGAGGGCCCATGCTACGGGAAGTCAGAACTGGAATCTGGGAAATTCCTTCCCAGATTAAAGAAGTCTGGCATGGAGAAGAGTGCCCAGACCTCACTGGATTCTCAGGAGGGCTCCAGCACCCTCCTGCCAATCGCTGAGCAAGAGACTTGCTTGGACTGCGAAACAGCGAGCGGACGGATGGGTGTCCCAGTCGACAAGATTCGGAAGGAAGAATCTTGCAGAGAAAAGGAAGCCTGTAAATGTGCAGCAGCTGGTCAGAGTCCCACATATGGGAAAACCTATGACTTCGTTGAAGATTTGCATGAGGTAAGAATCTTGTAGGAATGTCGAGCTGTGTTGCATCAGAAGTTACTCTACATTTTGGCTATGAAAAAGTTTTCCCTCCATTAGACTAATACCTTCCATTTTTTTTATTTATAGTTCCCTCTATTAAATATTAGTGGACAGGGACTAACTGGCATCCAGCAAGATGAGTGCTGGTGGCAGAACACAATCTGTTCCCCCCTTTTCCCTGGATCTCAGTGTACAGGTAAGATCAGAGTTATATTAAATCTATACATCTTGGGCCTACGACTAAGATGACTTCAGAAGTGTTGGTTTACTATACAGCTGGAAACTTTTAGAAGTTTGTTTGTTCGTCCCCACAGATGGGTCTTGAATTGGTCATATATCGTTTATATGCTACTTAGTTTAAACTCAATTACAAATATTTAATCGTCTTAGTCACAACCGCATTCTTCAGCATTCAGTCAGCATAGTCATTCCTAGAAGTGTCGGCTGTTCAGATTTCTTTAGAATAGGGTCCACCCCTGGTGCAAGTTTACATTTTTGCCCTAGTGCTACACAGCTGAATCAAACCAACTCATTGAGCTTTGTGTATTTGATTCAGCTGTGTAGGGCTAGGGCAAAAACCAGAAGGTTCACCCCAGGGAGGGGGCCCCAGGACAGAGTTTGGGGTAACAATGCTTTAGAATAAATGCCAACACCAGAGAGCCCCCCCCCCACCTGTGCTCTCTCTCTCCCTCTCATACATACTCTGACCCAGCCCGTGGGGGTATTCCCTTTCCTTCAGAAAAATTTTTGTTCTGTATACTGCCATTACGTGCCAGTGACAAGTTCTTGAAACAACAGGTTCCAGTTAACCCACATTTAATCAGTAATCAAATACAAACAGTTTCGGTTTTGTTTTGAACTCAGGATAAATGAACACATGCTCTGTTTACCAACTCATGTTTCTCAGCCACTGTCTTTATTCTCGCAGGGAGCAGCAACATCTGAGAAGTCCAGCTCTGTGGAGAGGAAGCCTATCGTCAGGAAGATATGGCCGCTTCTCCTTTGACTGCACCTCCACTTGCAAAGATATGGGGGGAGGGACCTCGCGACTTAGAAACAATAGTTTTCTGGACAGAGGAACCTCTCCGCCACATCCCACCCTTAACCCTGCTGATTTTCATTTTACTAACTTGAGTCTTGTGTAATCAACAACAACAAAAAGGCCGCAAGTAGGGAAAAACTCGAATATGTTCTACATGTCTTCATGTGATGCCATATCTGAAGACGTATGCATTTTAGATTTGGTTTTAGTTGATTCTTCCAGACATAATTCATCTTAATTAAAGAGTCAGTTAGATATTAGGGACAGTCTTGTGTTTTTTTCCCTCCATCGGTTTTTCCCTACGTTCTTTTAAAAAAAAAATTTGCTTTTGACCTAGGATACTGGTAGTTATGGTTTCCGAATGGCTGTGCATGTGCCTGTCCTACTAGTCTCACTCCTTATCTAGTGTACCTGCTGCAATTTCCATGATCTGACTGCGATGCCGCTCGTCATAACGTAGAATGAAAGCACTGCGATTGCATCCCTTTCTTCATCCCTAGCATTCAGAAAGAATGTGGAGATTTTTGAGTAGCATGGGTGACTTTTCTGACTGAAGGAAGGAAAGAATGTGTCCATCTTACCTCTCAAATCTGTATCAAAGATCCCCCCCCCCCCCCAGAAGTGTGCAAAGTTGCTCTAAATGAGTGTGATTTTGGGTGATTGTCAGTTTTTCAGAACCTTAGTAGTAGACATAGTAGAAATGGTTTGTAAGGAAAAAAGTGTAAATCAACCCCAAAAAAATCTATGTTAAAAGTACAAAACTGCTGTTCAATGCAAAAAGCAAGAATAAAAAAGCATGGTTGAGCTCAATTTGAGGTGTAATGGCCCTTTACAAAAATATGTAATTATTGCCATTTCTACAGAGGCACCGATTTTGCTGCAATTGAAAGTTTTTTTTTTTTTTGTAAACTCCATAGTCCAAACAATTGGTGCTATGAATATGTTGACTGTTCTGTAGCAGTTTCGATATTGTGGCTGTGTAATGTAGATCCTGTAGTTTGTTTGTCGAGGCAGAGTGGAAGAATCGGTTGATCTTTTGGAGAAAATAATCGTGATTTGATGGTTCTTGCTTTGACTTGGTTTTTATTTTAAAGAAGAGTTAAGATTTTAAGAACTTTTAACTAGTAACTGGCCTGTAATAACAATGGAAAGAAATAGTTATTTGATTTAAATCTTATCAGATTGACAGTCTATTTTCAGATAATAGTGTCCCTGTTCATCCTACTGTAAGGTCTACAGCAGAAGCAGGATTTTGAAGCCAATGTATTTCTACTCAGACACTACTTAACTTAAAAGAGCGTAATATAGAACATTCAAGGAAAAGGTTATCAACCAAAAATAACATAATTCCACCGTACAACAATATTCTTTTTACTTTATCCTCTTCAAGTATCCAGAGATGTCTCACTTTTGTGTGAGTACGTGTCTGCATTGAACACATAGACGTTGGTTCAAATGACATTGCGTTAGAACTTTATCAAAAGAAATGTAAAACACATTCATAAGAATGCAAATACATTGGTGCCCCACAACCCCTCGACGGTGACGTGCACAAACTAAGTTTAGTCAGAGGTCCGAAGATGTTGGAGTGATTGTTTCTGTTGCCTGTGCATTTACTATTAAATCCTGAGTTAACACACATCTTTAGACTAAATGCATTTTGTTTTCTATGTGCGTTGTGTATCTTTATCACTGCAGTGGTTTATTTCTGTTTTTGGTTCCCTCCTTCCACTTCAAAATATGTTATTTGTTTTCGTCCTCAGAAGACTGAGGAATTGAAGCACAGTTACCATCCCGCCATGTTCTCTTGTGACGCATCCGTTGTGCAGTCCAAAATATGTCCGCCAACAATGTGTGCACACAGGTTCTAATGCACTGTCACAGGGCGCATGGTCTCCATTGTGAGCACAGTCCTTGATCCTATGTTTTTTTTCTTTTTCTTTTTATTATTCATCGACCTCTTAATGGACAGCCGTATCTTGAGTTGGTTTGGCAAATTTCAAAGTCGATAACAAACCATTTCAATATGCCAGGGCCTAAGTCTGCCCCATAATTGTGGTGTTTGTTCTTCACGTGTGTTCAACCGATTGAAACTTGAATGAAAGACTGCTCTGAAAAATGTCAGGCTACTTTCAATTATTTTATTTAGACAGTTGTCAGTCACTCAGGAATACTTAAATACTAAATATGTTTTTTCCAAGTAGGTGGAAAACACTTAATTCTGTGGCAGTGCATCAGTACTTTCATTCAAGCATTAATTTATTACTGAAACTTTATTTGAGTAAAAAATGGACAGGCTTTTATTAATCCCAAGCTTCCTACAGAGTTAATTGTACAGCACATAGTTTTAGAGCTAAGCCAGACCGAGCCGTTTTGAGATTGCATAAGCAATGTGAGGGGGACCTTGTCACGGTCCTCGGTCATATGCAATCTTGGCGCATGCAAACTTTTAAACAAGTGTATGTGGAGGAAAGTCACTTTATTTTGCATGACTTATTTTTCAGTACGGGAGAGCTGAGAAAATAAAGATTGAACCGTTATGGAGTGTCTTTACAAATAAGAGCAGCATGTCAACACCACACTCAATCTAAGTTAAATAAAACTGGTTTTGTATGTGAAAATAAGTACAGGCCAGGGTAAAGCGGTGACTTATTTTTTTATTTAATTTTTACTTTGTGTGTAGATGTGAGAGACCGAGTCACAGCACCTACATGGGAGTTTGAAGGAAATGCATTAATTTGTTTTTCTGTTTTATATATTGAGGGGGGGGGGGGGTTTGGTGAGAATATGCATTTTGAAACTACATTGACAAAGTTGAACAGAGTTTTGATTGGTCTGAAGGACATAGCATATCCGGCACTGAAAACCAGAGTTTTCGTAGTCTCTTCATTCCTACTAGATGACACCCTCCCGTCCCTCATCCTCTCAACTCCCATCTGTCTCAAGTGGTTGTATTGTTCTAATTTCATGTACACCCTGAGTAAATTATTTTGTTTCATTGTGGAGTTTCTTAACATCTAATAAAGGAATAAACCAAATCACCCCAGATTCTGTTCAGGTTTCTTATGTATTTGCACCATGTTCACTGTGCGTCAGAAGGCTCTGCCAAGAGTTCAGTGTTTTCAATGGGCATAATACTAAAGTCAGTTGAGTAACTATCTAGGCCCTCAAACACAACTCTGGACCTTAAAGCCAGTTCCACTGCAATTTTTCGTTGTTCCCCTCTAATCAGAGACTGATTTTAGACTGCAATTATCAGCTAGAACAGAAATCCAGCAGGCTGGACCTCGTAGGGTAAGAGTTGAGTAACCCTGATCTAGGGGATTTGATATCGGTGTAAAGACAGACACTTTCTCAAGGAGGCAGTATTCTGCAGAAATAAAAGTCCTTCCTGGTTCCACATTGACAATCGAGGGCAGACATACAGTAGTGTTACAGCCTTGCTTACTGTATGGTCAAATATATTTAGGAAACGTATATATTCTTGTATTTCTGAACTGAAATAGACACTTTTATTACATTATTTGGTCATGAAGTGATGCTGACTCTTAAGTTCGGGATATCTGTAAAAGAAGATAGGTTTTCCATTCTTTCCAATGTTATGGTACTTTCTATTACAGAATAGCAGCTAACTAATCAAACAATACTCATGCAGAGAACACATCTTAACCTGTTTCATTGTCACCTGTCTTCCTAGTATAATTCTAACAAAGAGTCATGCAATAAGGTTCCTGGACGAGTTGACTAGGCTACTTTGAAACTCTTGTACTGTTTCATGGATCGATAGGGACAGTGGATGGGGACGAGTGTTCACGCCTTGACTGCCAGGTGAATCCATCGATGCTGTAGTCTTTCTTGGCTCGATTACATTGCACTGGTCGGTAGGGTTATTTAAAATGGCGGCGGAAGCACCAAGACAGGTATGTCATTTACAAAGACTGGATCAACTTGCCTACTGGATTTATTATTTAATTTGTACTTATATAAACTGTGTAGTTCTTTAGTGCTTTGTTGTAACATCGACTGTTCCATTTTGCTTGACTATAGGACCGACGTATCAAAGAGACTTTGGCAAGTGCGCTAGCGAGTCTTTAGCCAAGTTGACATTGGTGACACTTTTCAGCCACAAAAATGCCACACGCGTACCGCTCGTATTTTGACCTGTTACTGCCGAATGAGATGTTTTGTGTGTGTGTGTGCCATTGAGTCCTCTAAAAGCGTACTTAACGGAGACTATTTCCTCTGTGAACGCCAAGCTACGCTGAGAGCGGAGGTGAGGGTGGGTTGCAGCAGCGCATCATCATCATCATCATCATCATCATGGACCACCGGAGGAGCCGACAGCAACCAGCCGCGTCGACAGCCCACCTGTAGCGTCAACATGGCACATTCCACGGACGGGACCAAAGACCGGAGAGGAAGCGAAAGTGGTACGTAGACTTGTTGGCATTTTATTGTGGTGGAGCTTGAGCAACAGGTGGCTGATGTAGCGGGCTATGCAAATCAGTAACCTATTTAATAAATAGGCATTATTATTGCCTATGCCACACAAATGCTGATCTTGGAAATGACAGTGCCGTTTCAAATGAACTGCAATTCATAATGATTACCACTCCTTGACACTCTAGTGATGCATGCATTCAAATGAATAAAATGTGTTTGGACCAGCCTAATTTTGCATAGCCTGCTGCCTACAGTCACTGTGTTACTGAACAGGATTGTCTAGTCTCTACTCATTACATCTCCATTGATAATGAGATTAAAGAACAATGCAATTTTGCACTAGGTGTGTTCAGGGTGTATTGAGGATTCACACTTGTCGAAATGAACAGGCCTAGACTCATTCAGTTTCACTGAGAGATCTTGGTCTTCAGACTGTCCAGGTTTGTCATCTTCAGTGCAGTCATGCTGTCAGTGTTGTGTGTGTGTGTGTGTACCAGAGATCCCTTTTTCATGGGTATGTATTAAAATTACAGTATTTTGTTCTCTAGTAGATTTGCATAGTGATGAGGAAGTGTAGCATCTAGTCTGTATTCTGTCTCAAGCATTGATATTTGTGTAGCCTGGTCATTGTTATTTGTGTAGCCTGGTCATAAGTGACTTAGTCATGCATGCATCCATTTTACGTATGGGTGGTCCCGGGAATCGAACCCACTACCCTGGCATTACAAGTGCCATGCTCTACCAACTGAGCGACAAAGGATTTTCCTATTCATAAGTATGCAATGTCAATGTCTTACTGTGAAGCTATAACCAACACAGGAAACGTACTCTTACTACTTTCAGGAACTGTTGCAATCATTCACATGCAGGTCACCAGTAGTAGAAATTACCAAAGACATCTTTCATTTTTTTGCTACTTTTACCCCTTTTTCTCCCCAATTTCATGGTATCCAATTGGTAGTTACAATCTTGTCTCATCGCTGCAACTCCCGTACGGACTCAGGAGAGGTGAAGGTCTAGAGCCGTGCGTCCTCCGAAACACAACCCAACCAAGCCCCACTGCTTCTTGACACAATGCCCACTTAACCTTGAAGCCAGCGGCACCAATGTGTCGGAGGAAACACCATACACCTGCCGACCATGTCAGCGTGCACTGCGCCCGGGCCACCACAGCAGTTGCTGGTGCGCGATGGGACGAGGACGTTCTTGCCTGCTAAACCTTCCCCTAACCTGGACGCTGGGCCAATTGTGCGCCGCCCCATGGGTCTCCCGGTTGCGGGAGACCCATAGACCCCCTAACACTACCGTGAGGAAATGGTGAATAAGTGCAACGTCATTTCAGTTTCTTAACAAAATAGAGAATAAGAATGACATGGTGTAATTTTCAGACATATAAAAATGATTTACCGCTCGGTGAACATCCGGCTGGCTAAACAAACCATTATTGTGATTAATGATGATCAGTGTTGTCATGGCAACGGATGTAAAAAAAAAAAATATATATTCTTTCCGGTTGCTGAGGGGTTTAGATACTAAAATAAGCACATGCTTCAGTAGCACAGCAACAACCTGTGTGTGACTCGCATGACAACCACTTGATCAGGTTAAAGCTGCATGGGGACTTTGACTGGGGCTTTAGGTGGGTTTAGTCTGTGGGAAATCACTTTTTTAAATTGGGTTTTATATATATACTGAAGAAAAATAAATGCAATATGCAATAATTTCTACAATTTTACTGAGTTACAGTTCATATAAGGAAATCAGTCAATTGAAATAATTTCATTAGGCCCTAATCTATGGATTTCACATGACTGGGAAAACAGATATGTGTCTGTCTGGTCACAAATACCTTGAAAAATGGAGAAAAAAAAAATATGTAGGGGTGTGGATCAGAAAAACAGTCAGTATCTGGTATGACCACCATTTGCCTCATGCAGCGTGACACATCTCCTTCACATAGAGTTCAACAGGCTGTTGATTGTGGCCTGTGGAATGTTGTCCTACTCCTCTTCAATGGCTGTACGAAGTTGCTGGATATTGGCGGGAACTGGAACACTCTGTCATACACGTTGATCCAGAGCATCCCAAACATGCTCATTGAGTGACATGTTTGAGTATGCAAGCCATGGAAGAACTGGGACATTTTCAGCTTCCAGGAATTGTGTACAGATCATTGCGACAATTCTCTGGCAACAACCCTGGTGGACATTCCTGCAGTCAGCATGCCAATTCCATTCCCCCTCAAAACTTGAGACATCTGTGGCATTGTGTTGTGTGACAAAATTACACATTTTAGAGTGGCTTTTTATTGTCCCCAGCACAAGGTGCACCTCTAATGATAATGCTGTTTAATCAGATTCTTGATATTATACACCTGTCAGGTGGATGGATTATCTTGGCAAAGGATAAATGCTCACTAACAGGGATGTAAACACGTGTGCTCAAAATTTGAGAGAAATTAGCTTTTTGTGCATATGGAACATTTCTGGGATCTTTTATTTCAGCTCATGAATCATGGGACCAACACTTTACATGTTGCATTTTAATATTTTTTGTTCAGTATTCTCCCATGTTTTTCCCTCTTCTCTGGTAGCACTTGGTGACTATTGCTTTGTGCCAGGGGCAGTGTATCTATCTACACATGCTCTCTCTCCACACACACACACACACACACACTGGCGGTAGCAGCATAGTATCTCTTCCAGTTCTACCCAGAGACCTTGAACTCTCCTCTGAACTGAGGTCTTTTATCACACTGACAGTTTCCATCAGATCCAGCTCCAAGCAGCATGTGGTGCAGCCAGTCGGGAAGCTCCACACGCTGACTCGGCAGCACTGGAACTTTGCATGTCTGTGCCTCTTTCAAATCAAGTCATTTTATTTGTTACATGCGCCGAATTCAACCGGTGTAGACATTAGAGTGAACTGCTTACTTACAAGCCCTTTTCCAATGTACTTGTAGTTTGACTGTGGTCAGTCAAAAGGTCTCTAGAAGCTTGTGTCAATGCAATACAAGCAAAGCACTGTCAGAACAAATTCACTCACTTACCATTTTAAATTTTTTGGGCAAAGACTCCCATTAAATGTGATGATGCATGGGTTTCTGACAGTCTCTCTCCCCAGGGGTCTTCATTTCACCCTTCGTTTCCCTCTCGTGGACCTCAACAGTAAGGTCCCTTATACCCTAGACTCCCATACGGCCTATTGTCTAATTGCAGGGGCCCAGGCAGGCACACGGTACAGGAGGCTCGTTCACATTTCAGGCTACGTTTGTGGATTCAGTTTCAGCCTGGTTACTGGCCAGATCCTAACTCACCTCCCTGTATGTTTCTGCTCCATTGTTCCTGTCATCTGATGTCCTGATGAGGTGGTGAGGGAGGAGGGGCATGGGAGGTGTCTCCTACTTTCATAGGTAATATACTGTTCTGGGTCAGTGATTGGTCTGTGGCGAACATAATTCCTGTCTTAGACTTTTCTCAGTAGTTTGGTTAATGGAGCTTGACTTTTTTGGTCTACTGACCTGTCAAACCATAGCCCTCAAACTTAACTTGGACCTCAAAGCCAGTTCCACAGCATTTCTTCATTGTTCCCCTCTAATCACTGACTGATTTGGACCTGGGACACCAGGTGTGTGTAATTAATTATCGTGTAGAACAGAAAACCAGCAAGCTCCGGACCTCGTAGGGTAAGAGTTGAACATTCATGGCTAATGTTACTCAAAAATGTTGTACTGAAAGAGAATATGTGAATATTAATGGCATTTTTTGAAATGTAAAAATATTTGTTTCAGGCCATTAACTATCACTGTACCATATCACATAATATTGTTATCACTACTAGTAGTGACTCTGGTCTATAATTCCTTGTTGGTTTCAGGTGCGGCCGGAGGTACCTTAATGGAGAACGGCACGGTCAGCTTAGATAACCATGAGCACAGCAAGCCCCCCCTCATCCAGCACTCCCTGCACTATGGCAACCCCCAGCAGGGATACGATGAGGACCTGGACCAACACAGCCTAGCCTCCCAGGACTCTGGCATCCCTACCCTGGAGATCAACCACCCCGAGCACATCCACACCCAACCAAGAGATTGTGGCCTTACCCTGGGTTCGAACCACAATGATCAGGGCCCTGCTACCCTCTCTCTAGACCAGTCTGGAGACAGCGCTGGCCTCCGCAAGTCCTCCACCTTTCCCCGCAGTGGCTACGACTCAGTGCGCCTCTTCAGCCCCGCCCTAAGGTCCGGCGCTAGCGGTGTGGGAGTCGTCACCATGGGGATGGGTGGCATAGGAGGGGGAACCCTTAACTGCAGTGACAACATTTCGGTGTGCAGTGTGTCGAGCTTGAGCACGGAGCTCTCGGCCACGCTGTCGGTGTCCAACGAGGACATCCCGGACTTCGTGGTTACCTCCGACTCCAGCGCCATCGTCACCCTGGAGACTGACGAGGGCGACGCCGCCCAATTCTCGGACATCACTCTGTCGTCGTCGCCGGGCGGTAACATAGGAGGGGATCTGTGGAGCCCACAACGGAAACAGCTGGAGCTTGGGTCAGCGGAGGGCAGGCCCAAGAGGCTGGGGCCACTGGCTAGCTTCTTCAACAGGTACGATGGAAGTTATCATTCTGTGTGATCTTTGACAGTCTATTTAGGTCTGTGTGCATAACTGAATTTTAAGCGCAGATCTCCAACTGACATAAGGCTCGATTTAGGAGAGATTTTAGTTTCAAGTGTACATGGATTCAGTGCTTACAGTAAACACACGCCTTATATTTTCTCTACAGCTATACCACACTATGACAAAAGAAGACATTGCTCAAGATTACTGTGAAAAACTCACAAAACGTGTACACACCTCTCCACACTCCCAGAGTCCAGTACAGTCAACTTGTCCTGTGTAAAGTGTAAATGACCTATGTAACATTTGATTGTTGAATGCATTCAGGCTAGAAGCCTCCAAAGTGAACTGGTTAAAAGCAGAGCTGGTTCAGCTTTACTATGAATAACTTATTCCCGTACGCCCCGTGAAATTGTGCTTGACAGGTGATGGCACTGGAGTCATAGGGAACCTGTTTACCTACACCTAAACTCACCCCGTAATTGTTCAGTCATGTTTAAAAAGAACATATCGTAGCTAGGCACTCCAAGCATAGAAACGAACACACACACACCCAATGTCTACATAGTTCTCTGTTAATGTTTGAAGGACCTTTGGCGTACCTGTACAAACCGTTCATTGTACCAGGTGTGTTGGTAGGGTTGGAACCTTGTGACTATGGTTACCAGTAAACTACCTGTAAGTCGCTCTGGATAAGAGCTTCTGATAAAATGTTTCTTGACATTTGAGTCATTTAGCAGAAGACATCTAGTGGCCTTTTTGGATACTTCAGATCATCACAGGTGTCTAGTTAACGCTGTTCCTCAGTGTGGCCATATTGCATGTCAAATAAATAAAACAAATCAAAATATGATTTTAAAAATAGAATGACAAAGCTGTAAAACATCCTAAATATAAACGTCAACGTAGTGAATACCATTGGTGTTTAATGTGAGGGTTTCAGCATGAAATATATTTTATACACTTAACAAAGACATATTGATATATATTTTACTGTCAATGTTTTGGGGTCCGACTGGTAGCAGTTGTGAAAAAAAGTCCATAGTTGGACGAGTTGCAAAAAATGATGCCGTTGTTGACCATATGGTCTATCTACTACAAACTCATGGACAATATGGACACTGATATACAAAATGAATACAAGTTATTCCAAGTATAAATTACCAAAGTTTACTGATTTTAGTAACTTTGGTAAATTACCGTTAGCTTTGCAAACCTACTTGTTACAGTGTGGGAATTGCTCTGAGAAATAAAATACGCAAAATAATGCATGAAGAACCGAATTAGGCCGATACCCGCTAATTATGAAAATCCAGAAAAGAGACTTTAAATTCTACAACCACCTAAAAAGGAAGCGATTCCCAAACCTTCCACAAAGCCATCACCTACAGCGAGATGAACCTGGAGAAGAGCCCCCTAAGCAAGCTGGTCCTGGCAGAATACCTGACCACTGTGTCTGACTCAAAATGAAGGAATGCTTTGACTATGTGCAGACTATTGAGAGAGGCAGACCTGGCTCTCAAGAGAAGACCGGCTATGTGCACAATGCACCTAAAATGAGGTGGAAACTGAGCTGGACTTCCTAACCTCCTGCCAAATGTTTGACCATCTTAGAGACTCATATTTCCCTCAGATTACACAGACATCAAATCCAATTTTGATGAACTCTCATATCTATTGGGTGAAATACCACTGTGTGCCATCACAGCAGCAAGATGTATGACCTGTTGCCACTTCCTAAGGGCAACTAGTGAAGAACAAACACCGTTGTAAATATTAAATCAAATGTTATTTGTCACATGTGCCAACAATGTAGATTTAAGAAAAATAAGTGTTAAGTAAATAAAATAACAAATAATGAAAGAACAGCAGTAAAATAACAGTTGCGAGGCCACATACAGGGGTTACCGGTACAGAGTCAATGTGCGGGGGCACCGGTTAGTCGAGGTAATTGAGGTAATATGTAGGTAGAGTTAAAGTGACTATGCATAGATGGTAACAAGAGAGTAGCAGCAGTGTAAAATAGGGGTAGGGGGACAATGCAAATCGTCTGGGTAGCCATTTGATTAGCTGTTCAGGAGTCTGATAGCTTGGTCGTAGAAGCTCTTAAGCCTTTTGGAACTAGACTATTTGCACATCATTACAACACTGTGTATATAGCCATGATGAGATTTGACATTCCTTAAACTTTTGAGTAATTCTTATTATCTATTTCACTTGCTTTGGCAATGTAAACATTTGTTTCCCCAGCCAATAAAGCCCTTTGAATTGAGAGACACACACACACACACAGCTGTATCCCAGCCTATCCCCCTCTAATCCATTCAGCAAATTTAAATGAGATCTCCCCATGTGCCAACAATGGCTGTCTGCCAAGTGTGAACAGATCGATTTCCATACTGTTTGTTTTGTGTGCCTCCCTCTGTAGTGTAATGATGGCTTTCAGGCCTATTGAACATGATTCAGTGTATGGTCCTATGGTCGTTGATTGCATTATCATAAAAACCTACTCTGAAGTGTATTACACTGTTTTTAAGTTGTTAAATGGCTGGTTTCACACCCCTCTCGATCACAACAGGGCTGTTTAGTGCAGCCGGTTTGGTATTTTCACTTCCTCTCACTCTGTTGCTAGTTCCCCTTCTCTCCACAGCTCTGAGTAGCCCTCTTCTCACTACTGGGGACATTTCCCTTTCTCTGCCGCTCCCTCGCATCGTTTACTCTGTGTTTTCTCTCTCGCTCTCTCAATTCAAAGGGCTTTGTTGGCATGGGAAACACATGTTCACATTGCCAAATCAAGTTAAATAAATAATAAACTCTGTTTACACTGGCACATTCTCTCTTATCCCTCCCCTTTGCTCAGTCAAACTCCTTTACTCTAAAGGCAGGGTGGTGGCACAGTGGGCTGTGGTTAAGGATCTGTGACACAGAACACGCTCAACATGGGTTTACGTCTCAGATGTGGCTGTCTCTATCCCTCGCTCTCTTTTTATTCTGCGGAATACAACTATGAACGTCAGGCTTGACTGAAGGAGAGGAAGTGCTTCGTGTCAGAGTTCTCGTCCTCTATGGGTTTCTGAGAGAGAGCTGTCCTGCCTTACTGAGGATCTGAACAGCTTCTCACTGGACAGTGGAGAGGTTGTTCTGCTTTGGTTTGAGGATTGTGTTTGTTGTGGACGAACACACTGACAGGATGGCTGCCCCTTCACTGCTTCTCTTCATTGACAGGTCTGTATGTATGAGAGGGTTATTCTGACCTTCACTGCGTGTGTATAGTGTATACATATTGGCTTTAAAGTGGTCTGTCCTAGACTTCTGTTTTCTACCCATTGTTTGCCGCTCGACTTGGAAAGAACACTGAACCAGGGGTTTAGTTTAGGCAAAGTGTGTGATTCTGTGTACCTGGTGTCATTGTTGAACATGGCCTGCCGAGGATAAGTCCTGAATATTCTCTTACTACTCTATGATATGTTAATGACTGTCATCTGTTTGGTTGTTTAGTGCAGTTATGAGAGAGCCATATTAAAAATTAGTTTTGATCAGTGATGGCCCTAAGTGCTGTTGTTGGCTCACCATTTTAAGAAAAAGATTGTGGCCAAACTATAGGAGAGAAACTTTTGGCGCAGGTACAGCCGACTATTGCTAGCTAACATCCATATAATATATATATACATTTTGGAGAATTGATACTTGGAGTCATATTTGGTATAATGTCAAAAGTAATATTGCGATACTCTAGTGCAGGGGATGGCAACCCTGGTCCTGGAAGGGTAGGTAGACTACCCTGGTCCTGGAAGGGTAGGTAGGCTACCCTGGTCCTGGAGGGGTAGGTAGGCTACCCTGGTCCTGGAGGGGTAGGTAGGCTACCCTGGTCCTGGAGGGGTAGGTAGGCTACCCTGGTCCTGGAGGGGTAGGTAGGCTACCCTGGTCCTGGAGGGCCACAGCCACTTGGTGTTTTGGATTGAACCAACCTGGAGAACCGGGCAATGTTTATTTTTCTATCCTTGTTTTGTTGTGGTAATCAAATTCCCATGTGCTAGATATTTCCTTATTCAAATTACAGGGTTTCGTGTGTGTGTCACAACTGCACATACAGGTTCACTAACAGCTGAGGGTCTAGAGCTATACTCATCTAAATGAGTGACGAAGCAAAAACTGTTTTACATTTTTGCTAAAAAAACTACAAATAACTATCACATGTACATAAGTATTCAGACTCTTTACTCAGTACTTTGTTTAAGCACCTTTGGCAGCGATTACAGCCTAGAGTCTTCTTGGGTACGACGCTACAAGCTTGGCGCACCTGTATTTAGGGAGTTTCTCCCATTCTTCTCTGCTCAGGTCTCTCCAGAGATGTTCATGTCCGGGCTCTGGCTGGGTCATTCATGGACATTCAGAGACTTGTCCAGAAGACACTCCTTGTTGTTTTGGCTGTGTGCGTAGGGTTGTTATCCTGTTGGAAGGTGAACGTTCGCCCCCAGTCAGAGGTCCTGTGCACTCTGGAGCAGGTTTTCATCAAGGATCTCTCTGTACTTTGCTCAGTTCATTTTTGCCTCAATCCTGACTAGTCTCCCAGTCCCTGCTGCTGGAAAAACATCCCCACAGCATGATGCTGCCACCACCATGCTTCACCGTAGGGATGGTGCAAGGTTTCCTCCAGACGTGACGCTTGGCATTCAGGCCAAAGAGTTCAATCTTGGTTTCATCAGACCAGAGAATCTTGTTTCTCATGGTCTGAGAGTCTTTTAGGTGCCGTTTGGCAAACTCCAAGCGGGCTGTCATTTGCCTTTTACTGAGGAGTGGCTTCCGTCTGGCCACTTTACAATGAAGGCCTGATTGGTTGAGTGCTGCAGAGATGGTTGTCCTTCGGGAAGATTCTCCCATCTCCACAGAGGAACTCTGGAGCTCTGTCAGAGTGACCATCGGGTTCTTGGTCACCTCCCTGACCATGGTCCTTCTCCCCCGATTGCTCAGTTTGGCCGGGCGGCCAGCTCTAGGAAGAGTCTTGGTGGTTCCAAACTTCTTCCATTTAAGAATGATGGAGGCCACAGTGTTCTTGGGGACCTTCAATGCTGCAAAAATGTTTTGGTACCCTTCCCCAGATCTATGCCTCGACACAATCCTGTCTTGTAGCTCTACGGACAATTCCTTTGACCTCATGGCTTGGTTGTTGCTCTGACATACACTGTCAACTGTGGGACCTTAATTTGGAAAGGCACACACCTGTCTAAATAATGTCCAATCACTTGAATTTACCACAGGTGGACTCCAATCAAGTTGTAGAAACATCTCAAGGATGATCAATGGAAACCGGAAGCACCTGAGCTCAATTTCGAGTCTCATTGCAAAGAGTCTGAATACCTATGTAAATAAGGTATTTCTCTTTTTGTAGTTTTAATACATTTCTAAAAACCTGTTTTCGCTTTGTTATTTTGTGTAGATTGCTGAGGATTTTTTATTTTATTTAATCCATTTTATATGAAGGCTGTAACATAACAATGTGGAAAAAGTCAAGGGGTCTGAATACTTTCCGAAGGCACTATATACACGTGATATGATACACAATATTATATATACATATATCTCTATCAGTCAAAAGTTTGGACACACCTACTCATTCAAGGGTTTTTCTTTATTTTGTACTATTTTCTACATTGAAGTATACTAGACTAGGTTGGGTGATTGTGGAGGCCATGTTATCTGATGTAGCACTCAATCACTCTCCTTCTTGGTCTTATACAGCCTGGAGGTGTGTTGGGTCATTGTCCTGGTGAAAAACAAATAATAGTCCCACTAAGAGCAAACCAAATGGGATGGTGTATCACAGCAGAATGCCTGATTCACGCAGTCTCTTCTGAACAGTTGATGTTGATGTGTCTGTTACTTGAATTTCTGAGGCTGGTAACTCTAATGAACTTATCCTCTGCAGCAGAGGTAATTCTGGGTCTTCCTTTCCTGTGACGGTCCTCATGAGAACCAGTTTCACCATTGATGGTTTTTGCGACTACTGTTCCATCCACGCAGCCCCTAGTGCGCGCTACTGTTCCATCCACGCAGCCCCTAGTGCGCGCTACTGTTCCATCCACGCAGCCCCTAGTGCGCGCTACTGTTCCATCCACGCAGCCCCTAGTGCGCGCTACTGTTCCATCCACGCAGCCCCTAGTGCGCGCTACTGTTCCATCCACGCAGCCCCTAGTGCGCGCTACTGTTCCATCCACGCAGCCCCTAGTGCGCGTTACTGTTCGGCAACACCTCTTTCTGACATTTAACCAAGGTTGAGGTCCAGCAAGGAAAAGTTGTGTAATTATATTCTTCAAGATGTGAAACGAAAAGTATGCTCGACAGATCCAATGTACACAACCATTAGGCTTTCTTCATTCCTGTGATTATTATTTTTACGGACACGTTTTTGTCATCACATCGACCACATTGTCAAATTTATTCTATTGCTTGCTTGCATTACTTCAGTTGCTGTTACTGAGGCAGAATGGAAAACATGTTTTGAAGTATTTGGCATGAATGTGACACATGCCCTCATGGTGAAGGTGCGAGCGTGCGTCACAACATGTTTCTTGATAAGGCAAGATCAGTTTGAAGGAACATTTTTTGCATACTGGCGATACATAGGCACCTCAACTGTCTTTTTTATCTACACTAAAAAAAATATTAACGCAACATGTAAGGTGTTGGTCCCATGGTTCATGACCTGAAATGTAAGATCCCAGAAATGTTCCAAAAAGCATATTTCTCTCAAATATTTTGGACAAATTGTGATTACATCCCTGTTAGTGAGCATTTCTCCTTTGCCAAGATAATCCATCCTCCTGACCGGTGTGGCATATCAAGAAACTAATTAAATTCAACCGCATGATCATTACACAGGTGCACCTTGTGCTGGGGACAATAAAAGTCCACTCTAAAATGTGCAGTTTTGTCACACAATACCACAGATGTCTCAAATTTTGAGGGAGCGTGCAATTGGCATGCTGACTGTAGGAATGTCCACCAGAGCTGTTGCCAGAATTGAATGTTAATTTCTCTACCATAAATCACCTCCGAAGTCATTTTAGAGAATTTGATTTGATGTTGCTCCCTGGACCCAGAATAATCGGCAAGTCAGGCAGATCACGGATAATGATCATGAACCTTTACTTGGGCAACTGGAGTTACCTATTTCACAAAGGTGCAGAATGTTCAGGTTCAAACAATGCGTGGCGGCAGTTAGTCTAGGGGTTAAGAGTGTTGCCGAAAGTAACCGAAAGGTCGCTGGTTCGAATCCCCAACCTGGCAAGGTGGAAACATATGCCGTTCTGCCCTTGAGCGAAGCAGTTAACCCCCCCGGGTGCCGACGACATGGATGTCTATTAAGGCAGCCCCCCTTACCTCCCTGATTCAGAGAGGTTTATTTCTCTTCTCTATATAGCCTGGTTAACTAACCAGACTGGGAAGTCAAACAATGGTGTCCACTGGTAGGTCTAGTTAAGCTAACCAAGCTAGCTTTTAGAAACCGTTTCAGATATTCAGATATGGACTACAGTTTTGAGTTAGTTGTGAAAGACCGGTGCCAATGATAATCCACATCTTTGCCTCTCATCCCCTTCATTGTTTTTTTCTCTCCTGCCTTCTAAGAAGTAGCAGGTCCCTCTTCTTTTATGTAACGATGAAGGACATCTGAATGTCATTGTAGGTTACTTTGAACTGGCTATGAGGTCTGTTTGTCTAGTGCAGCTTTTTTGTTGTTGTTGCAGTTTTCTTTGAAATAGATTGAGATTGTTGAAAGCAAGACCAACAACTCATTGGCTAGTTCCTGGCCACGGTCTTGTTGGTCTTGGCAACCATTAGGCAGGTTCAAGGGTACGCATCTAGACACTTTGATAGGCCGGAAAAGTAGGGACACATTTCACAACGGGAAGAAGCAAGCCCCTGTCCTGTATCTCTACGTTTGAAGGCATTTGAGACTGGTTCCATTAGGGTGGGTCAGGGGTCAAACCGGTCATATCAAACAGCCGTCATTCTCTCATCGGTATCCTCCAGAGTCTCTTGGTTGATATACTGACCAACAGGTTATGGTGTACCTCACTCTTTTGGATCATTGTTACTCTTAACTTCCGCAACGCTTTGAGACTAGTCAAGGATCATATCACCTCCATCCTACCTGACACCCTAGACCCACTCCAATTTGCTTACCGCCCCAACAGGTCCACAGACTATGCAATCGCTATCACACTGCCCTAACCCATCTGGACAAGAGGAATACCTATGTAAGAATGCTGTTCATCGACTACAGCTCAGCATTTAACACCATAGTACCCTCCAAACTTGTCATTAAGCTCGAGACCCTGTGTCTCGACCCCACCCTGTGCAACTGGGTCCTGGACTTTCTGACAGGCTGCCCCCAGGTGGTGACTGTAGGAAACAACATCTCCACCCCGCTGATCCTCAACACTTGGGCCCCACAAGGGTGCGTTCTCAGCCCTCTCCTGTACTCCCTGTTCACCCATGACTGTGTGGCCATGCACGCCTCCAACTCAATCATTAGGTTTGCAGACGACACTACAGTGGTAGGCTTGATTACCAACAACGATGAGACTGCCTACAGGGAGGAGGTGAGGGCCCTCGGAGTGTGGTGTCAGGAAAATAACCTCTCACTCAATGTCAACAAAACTAAGGAGATTATCGTGGGCTTCAGGAAACAGAAGAGGGAGCAGCCCCCTATCCACATTGACGGGACAGTAGTGGAGAAGGTGGGAAGTTGTAAGTTCCTCGGCGTACACGGACAAACTGAAATGGTCCACCCACACAGACAGCGTGGTGAAGAAGGCGCAACAGCGCCTCTTCAACGTCAGGAGGCTGAAGAAATTTGGCTTGTCACCAAAAACACTCACAAACTTTTACAGATGCACAATTGAGAGCATCCTGTCGGGCTGTATCACAGCCTGGTACGGCAACTGCTCCGCCCACAACCGTAAGGCTCTCCAGAGGGTAGTGAGGTCTGCACAACGCATCATCGGGGGCAAACTACCTGCCCTCCAGGACACCTACACCACCCGATGTCACAGGAAGGCCAAAAAGATCATCAAGGACAACAACCACCCGAGCCACTGCCTGTTCACTCCTCTATCATCCAGAAGGCGAGGTCAGTAAAGGTGCATCAAAGCTGGGACCGAGAGACTGAAAAACAGCTTCTATCTCAAGGCCATCAGACTGTTAAACAGCCATCACTAACATTGAGTGGCTGCTGCCAACATACTGACTCAAATCTCTAGCCACTTTAATAATTAAAAATTGGATGTAATAAATGTATTACTAGCCACTTTAAACAATGCCACTTTATATAATGTTTACATACCCTACATTACTCATCTCACATGTATATATTGTACTCTATACCATCTACTGCATCTTGCCTATGACGTTCGGCCATCACTCATCCATATATTTATATGTACATACTCGTATTCATTCCTTTACTCTTGTGTGTGTATAAGGTAGTTGTTGTGAATTTGTTAGATTACTTGTTAGATACTACTGCACGGTCGGAACTAGAAGCACAAGCATTTCACTACACTCGCATTAACATCTGCTAACCATGTGTATGTGACCAATACAATTTGATTTGATTCAATCCTCGACACAGTTTGCCAGCTGTCTGTGTTGCTCTCTGTGTGAGTGTCAGGGAGCAGGTATTGATTATTGGATATGTGGTCAATGACGTGCCACAAAGTAATATGCTTTGTTACAGTAAATTTGAGTGTGGCCTAACGTTACTTTTCCAGAGTTACGGTGCTTCATGCGTAGTGGATTCATTATTCATATTTTACTTTATTTTACCTTTATTTAACTAGTTAAGTCAGTTAAGAACAAATTCTTATTTACAATAACTGCTCAGGAACAGTGGGTTAACTGCCTTGTTCAGGGGCAGAACGACAGATTGTTACCTTGTCAGCTCAGGGATTTGATCTAGCAATCTTTCGGTTACTGGCCCAACGCTCTAACCACTAGGCTACCTGCCGCCATAATATTCATTATTCATAATATACTTTCTGGGTTGGCCATTTGTGCTCATAGTAACTTTCTAAATAGTCATCCATTTCACTTAGAAGGACTTATGTCACGAACTAATGAAATGACTTGTTTTTTTTTATCCAGTGTTTTATCCGGAATTGCTTTTCGCTCTGACTCCAGTGATGATTCTAAAGGTCCTGGTTTCTAACCCATTGGCAGTAACCTTACCGGTCTGATAGCACTTTGGCTAGCAGAAAAGAGAAGCGCACTCCATGGGAAAACAGGAAATTAACTGACTAGCATCATGCCATTTTATAGGCTGGTCATCTGGCCTCTATTAACGATAAGGAAATTTGCTCTGTTCACTCTGTTCCAGTTGTTTAGTTGAAGCCAGCCGTTGTCTCTCTTGTGTATCCTGAAGCACTATGTTGATGGCGCAAAGCAGAAAGCTAAGTGCAGTATTATTAAAGGATATGCAGACCACTTGAAAGTGAACTGTTATTATTGAGATTTGCGTTTGATTCTAAACGCCATCTAGCCCAGCTAAACATACTTCTGACTGTCCTTCTCGTACCCTGTTAGAACGTCTTATCCAGTAGGCAGTACTCTGTACTAAAAACTGTTGTCCAATGGAACACGTGAGAGCATTTCCTTTTATTGAATAAGACTTAATTGCCAGACTTAATTTCTAGTAAATGGTTAGCCAGACTTATAAATGAATGATATGTACCCATTGATTCTTGAAGATTATACCTTAGAAATGCATCTCGATCTCAGATCAACAGTTGTACCCCTTCAGAACCCAAAATATAAGCTTGTTTTACTACAATGTTGTAAAACATGGTTAAAACGATAATGTTGATACCATGGATAGTAGTCGTTGCATCCATAGCCCTGTCTATGAATTTGAGAGTGGTTACATTTCTCCAGCCCTATCCCTCAGCTTTTTACCAAAACAGTGGCAGGGTGGCTACTTTATTTCAGCTGTGGATTGCCCCTTTAATGCCAACCCCACAGATTATTCTCTTCCTTACGCTGTGCTCTAGCTTACCTACTAAGTCAAAATGTTATTTTAAATGGAGGTGTAGCCCAGGGCTCTGTCGCTGACCCTGGCCCACTCTGTCCTGCTCCAGTCCTCATAGGGTTTAGTTGAAATGTAGCCCAGGGCTCTGTCTCTGACCTGTCCTGTTCCAGTCCTCATAGGGTTTAGTTGAAGTGTAGCCCAGGGCTCTGTCTCTGACCTGTCCTGCTACAGTCCTCATAGGGTTTAGTTGAAGTGTAGCCCAGGGCTCTGTCTCTGACCTGTCCTGCTCCAGTCCTCATAGGGTTTAGTTGGGTCTTTAACAGTCCACTGGTTGGTTGTGTGGCTTTGTTTAAATCCATGAATTCCGCTAGTGTGCTTGTCTCACTCATGCACCACACACACACACACACACACACAGACACACACCAGCCATTGTATTGTCGTTGGTCTTAGCCTCAGGGGTGACCTAGTAGTGAAGAGTGTGTGTGTGCAGCTATGGCTCTGGGTTTTATGTCCTTTTTTCTATGTTCTTTCTCTCTCAGGAGTCTGTTTGCTAAGAAAGTGATGGACAGTGTGCCAGTGGAGCAGAAGGACCCAGGCTGGAAGCTGTTTGGTAGGGTCCCCCATAGAGATGGCTCGGTGAAGGACCCCCATAAAATACACAAGGTACACACAGAGACACACACACACACACACACAGAGAACACACCATGAAAAGGGCCTCTAGGATACAACATATTACACAGAGAGAGGCTCACATACCGCCATTGGTTGGAGTGGTAGTGCTTGCAGAAGGACGTTGTTGGATTTTATTCTTGCTGGACCACATTATACTGAATATTTTCTGCAGGGCACTTCCATTAAATGTGTCTAATTTACCATATTGTAATATT
Organism: Hucho hucho; assembly: GCA_003317085.1. Taxonomy (NCBI): domain Eukaryota; kingdom Metazoa; phylum Chordata; class Actinopteri; order Salmoniformes; family Salmonidae; genus Hucho; species Hucho hucho. Next base: position 56,331 of record QNTS01003182.1, read on the forward strand.
GCAAATGAGAGAGCAAGCACACCATAAAATTAACCTTTACTCTCCTCACTGTGGCCTACTTCACAACATTACCACATTTGTTAATCCATGTTATCTGTATGTGGCCATTGATTACCAATACAAGCCACTACCCTCAGTAATATGGATCACACTGACACTGTGGCTCAGCTGAGACAGCTGTGGGCAAAAGGTCAGCTTTGATTAGAGTTGATTAGGTTCTCTAATCTTCCAAGAGCTTTGGTATATGTAACCTAATGGGGCCCTGTGACCTGAGGGTCAAAATCAAATCATGACCTGGTCGCATTCACTGATTTGCAGATGTTATCGCTGAGAAATTATTGTGTTTCTTGGTCCAACATTGCAGTAATACCTAACAATAAAAAATAAATAGAAATACATTTCAGAATGAGCAATGTCAGAGACCGGAATATATATATATATATATATAATGACTAGAATATGTTATATAGTGTGTTAACCCATAAAATGATTATTTAATTCATTGTTTATAAAAAATATATTAATTCAATAGAGAACATTCTCAGGAAGCTATGCAGTATTTTGTTTTTTTATGGATTACTTTTTACATTGTTACCCTGGGAAATATTAAGTTTTATTACATACAGCCGGGAAGAATTATTGGATATAAGAGCAACGTCAACTTACCAACATTACGACCAGGAATTTGACTTTCCCGAAGCGGATCCTCTGTTTGGTCCACCAACTAGGACAATAGACTGGATCCCAGCCGATGACCCAAAACAACGGCGGCGGAGGAGAAGGGGTCGATGGGGCGGTGTTCTGGTCAGGCTCCGTAGACGGGCATATCGTGCACCTCTCCCGACTATACTACTTGCCAATGTCCAGTCTCTGGACAACAAGGTAGACGAAGTCAGAGCAAGGATTGCCTTCCAGAGAGACATCAGATACTGCAACGTTCTTTGCTTTACGGAAACATGGCTCACTCAGGACACATTATCAGAGTTGGTACAGCCACCTGGTTTCTCCATGCATCGCGCCGACAGAAACAAACATCTATCTGGTAAGAAGAAGGGCGGGGGTGTGTGCCTTATGATTAACGAGTCGTGGTGTGATCATAACAACATACAGGAACTCAAGTCCTTTTGTTCACCTGACATAGAATTCCTTACAATCAAATGCCGACCGCATTATTCTCCTCGATTTATAATCACAGCCGTGTATATCCCCCCTCAAGCTGACACATCGACGGCACTGAAAGAAATTCATTGGACTCTATGTAAACTGGAAACCACATCCTGAGGCTGCATTTATTGTGGCTGGGGATTTTAACAAGGCTAATCTGAAAACAAGGCTCCCTAAATTTTATCAGCATATCGAATGTGCGACCCGGGCTGGTAAAACTCTGGATCATTGTTATTCTAACTTCCGTGATGCATTCTCTGCCCTCCTTTCGGCAAGTCTGACCACAACTCCATTTTGTTGCTCCCAGCCTACAGACAGAAACTAAAACAGGAAACGCCCGTGCTCAGGTCTGTTCAACGCTGGTCCGACCAATCTGATTCCACGCTGCAAGATTGCTTCGATCGCGTGGACTGGGATATGTTCCGGACAGCATCAGACAACAACATTGATGTATACGCTGATTCGGTGAGCGAGTTTATTAGCAAGTGCATCAGTGATGTTGTACCCATAGCAACTATTAAAATCTTCCCCAACCAGAAACCGTGGATTGATGGCAGCATTCGCACCAAACTGAAAGCGCGAACCACTGCTTTTAACCAGGGTAAGGCGACCGGAAACATGACTGAATACAAAGTGTAGCTATTCCCTCAGCAAGGCAATCAAACAAGCTAAGCGTCAATATAGAGACAAAGTAGAGTCGCAATTCAACGGCTCAGACACGAGAGGAATGTGGCAGGGTCTACAGTCAATCACGGACTACAAAAAGAAAACCAGCCCCGTCGCTGACCACGATGTCCTGCTCCCAGACAAACTAAACAACTTCTTTGCTCACTTTGAGGACAATACAGTGCCACCGACACGGCCCGCTACCAAAACCTGCGGGCTCACCTTCACTGCAGCCAACGTGAGTAAAACATTTAACCCTCGCAAGGCTGCCGGCCCAGATGGCGTCCCTGGCCGCGTCCTCAGAGCATGCGCGGACCAGCTGGCTGGTGTGTTTACGGACATATTTAATCCATCCTTATCCCAGTCTGCTGTTCCCACATGCTTCAAGAGGGCCACCATTGTTCCTGTTCCCAAGAAAGCTAAGGTAACTGAGCTAAATGACTATCACCCCATAGCACTCACTTCCGTCATCATGAAGTGCTTTGAGAGACTAGTCAAGGATCATATCACCTCCATCCTACCAGACACCCTAGACCCACTCCAATTTTCTTACCGTCCCAATAGGTCCACAGACGACGCAATCGCAATCACACTGCACACTGCCCTAACCCATCTGGACAAGAGGAATACCTATGTAAGAATGCTGTTCATCGACTACAGCTCAGCATTCAACACCATAGTACCCTCCAAACTCATCATTAAGCTCGAGACCCTAGGTCTCGACCCAGCCCTGTGCAACTGGGTGCTGGACTTCCTGACGGGACGGCCCCAGGTGGTGAGGGTAGGAAACAACACCTCCACATCGCTGATCCTCAACACTGGGGCCCCACAAGGGTGCGTTCTCAGCCCTCTCCTGTACTCCCTGTTCACCCATGACTGTGTGGCCAAGCACGCCTCCAACTCAATCATCAAGTTTGCTGACGACACTACAGTGGTAGGCTTGATTACCAACAACGACGAGACTGCCTACAGGGAGGAGGTGAGGGCCCTCGGAGTGTGGTGTCAGGAAAATAACCTCTCACTCAATGTCAACAAAACTAAGGAGATGATCGTGGACTTCAGGAAACAGGAGAGGGAGCAGCCCCCCTATCCACATCGACGGGACAGTAGTGGAGAAGGTGGAACGTTTTAAGTTCCTCGGCGTACACATCACGTACAAACTGAAATGGTCCACCCACACAGACAGTGTGGTGAAGAAGGCGCAACAGTGCCTCTTCAACCTCAGGAGGCTGAAGAAATTCGGCTTGTCACCAGAAACACTCACAAACTTCTACAGATGCACAATTGAGAGCATCCTGTCGGGCTGTATCACCGCCTGGTACGGCAACTGCTCCGCCCACAACCGTAAGGCTCTCCAGAGGGTAGTGAGGACTGCACAACGTCTCACTGGGGGTAAACTACCTGCCCTCCAGGACACCTACACCACCCGATGTCACAGGCAGGCCAAAAAGATCATCAAGGACAACAACCACCCGAGCCACTGCCTGTTCACCCCGCTATCATCCAGAGGAGGTCAGTACAGGTGCATCATAGCTGGGACCGAGAGACTGAAACAGCTTCTATCTCAAGGCCATCAGACTGTTAAACAGCCACCACTAACATTGAGTGGCTGCTGCCAACATACTGACTTTAATCTCTAGCCACTTTAAATAATAGAAAATTGGATGTAACAAATGTATCACTAGCCACTTTAAACAATTTTGTATATAATGTTTACATATCCGACATTACTCATATCTAATGTATACACTGTACTCTACCATCTACTGAATCTTGCCTATGCCATTCGGCCATCGACTCAAATCTCTAGGCACTTTAATAATTAAAAAGTGGATGTAATAAATGTATCACTAGCCACTTTAAACGATGCCATTCATATAATGTTTACATATCCTACAATACTCATCTCACATGTATATACTGTACTATATACCATCTACTGCATCTTGCCTATGCCGGTCAGCCATCGCTCATCCATATATTTATATGTACATACTCGTATTCATTCCTTTACACTGTGTGTATAAGGTAGTTGTTGTGAAATTGTCAGATTACTTGTTAGATACAACTGCATGGTCGGAACTAGAAGCACAAGCAATTCGCTACACTCGCATTAACATCTGCTAACCATGTGTATGTGACAAGTAAAATTTGATTTGATTAGCTAGTGGCTGCAGGTTCCTGTGTGATAACATGAGGTTTTTCTTCATGGAATATAAAACAAAATTGATAGTCTGTTAGCTTTGTAAACTAATATATTAACAGACTCTCCCCGAAGACAATCTGTTCCAGTTTTCATGGTGTATTTCTGTCTTTCCCCTTTAAGTCGCCATAGAAACAGCCCCTGTCAATGTTGATTGGCCAGGGTTAGAGGAATAGAAAGCCAGGGATCTGGTGATGAAAATGACGAGGGTATCACGTTGATTTTGATTGGTGTTTCCTCGGTTTGGACCAAACATCACCACCTCTCAACACCATAAAATGAAAGAGAGATACAACCAGGAGCTGGGCAGTTTTAAACTAGCAACGGTCACAACAAACTACCGTTCTTATTCAGTCAACACTGTTAACAACAAGCATATTAAGGTTATAATATTGTAGAGCACAATCTAATGATTAGTTGAATGCGATTCATAATGGCATAGGCTAAACAAAAATAGATTTAGACATTCATTTATTATCAACCTCTTGAATTGACCTGTATTTCACTACATTCTAGAGCATTGAGGGAACACCCTACATATAAAGTGGGTGAAACAGTATGATGACATTATTGAAGTGACTAGTGTTCAATGACTTTATGTACATAGGGCAGCAGCCTCTTAAGGTTCAGGGCAGGGTCCTGGGTGGAGAATGGCTAGTGGTGACTGTTTAACAGTCTGATGGCCTGGAGATAGAAGCTGTTTCTCAGTCTCTCTCAGTCCCAGCTTTGATGCACCTGTACTGTCTCCGCCTTCCAGATGGTAGCGGGGTGGGCAGCGGGGTGGCCTGGGTGGCTGAGGTCGATCTTCTTTGCTTTCTTGTGACACCGGGTGCTGTAGATGTCCTGGAGGGCAGGCAGTGTGCCCCCCCGGTGGTGCTTTGGGCTGGTCAGGGAGGAAGTTTGTCTCTGTTTGCAGCTGGACTCACATCCTGTTCCCCTGTGTCTCTCACACACACACACACACACACACACACACACACACACACACACACTCACAAAGTGTTAGTGTACTAAAGTGATGTCACATCTTCACAGCTGTGGTTCAAAGGTCAAGCGTTAATGGAATGGAGCTAAATGCATTCATGTGTTTTTAGACTCATAAATATCATGAAGTCAATCAAACGTCGGATTGCTTAGATAAAACACTGAAATATTTACTTTACTTAGAACGGCACTATGAGGGTCTGTTACCTGCTCTGTGTCTGAAGACATACCTGTGGTAGGCCTTTACTTAGAACGACAGTATGAGGGTCTGTTCTCGGGCTACTATGAATGGTGGCTGGTGTATGGAAGAACAAATATCTGTACAATTCAGTGAAGGCTGCTGAGGGGAGAACAGCTCATAATAATGGCTGGAACGGAGTAAATGGAATGGCATCAAACACATAGAAACCATGTGTTTAATGTATTTGATACCATTCCACTGATTCCGCTCCAGTCATTACCACGAGCCGTTCTCCCCAATTAAGGTGCCACCGACTTCCTGTGGTACAATTACGTAGGTACTCGCACTCAACCCATAAAAAGGGAAAAAAACAAGGAGGCCGAAAAATTCATTAGCTAATTTAATCCATGCTAGAAAGCATAACAAAAGGCTTATACTTCCTCAGAGCCCTGACATTATGTCTGACTACAACTGGACGAGCAGTAGCTTCACTCTATATAGCTCGAAGGATTGAAATGGTGTCTTTTCTGGACCTCTTTATCCTCTCGCTTACCTGCTGCTTCTAGGGTTGATTGTTAGCTTGGATTAGAAGCCCTTCAGGAACACCGCTTGACTATAGGCAGTAGGGTCCGAGATGACCCAGGTCTGCCCTTGTACCCACTTACCTCTGTAGCTCAGTTGGTAGGGCATGGCGCTTGCCCTACCAGGATAATGGGTTCAATTCCCAGGACCACCCGTTCTAAAATGTATGACTAAGTCGCTTTGGATAAAAACGTCTGCTAAAGGGCATATTTTATTTATTTATATACAGTACTGTGCAAAAGTTTTAGGCAGGTGTGAAAAAATGCTATAAAGTAAGAAAGCTTTCAAAAATAGATATGTTAATAGATCATTTTTTATCAATTAACAAAATGCAAAGTGAGTGAACAGAAGAAAAATCTACATCAAATCCATATTTGGTGTGACCATCCTTTGCCTTCAAAACAGCATCATTTATTGTAGGTACACTTGCACAAAGTCATGGATTCTGTAGGCATATAGTCAGGTGTATGATTAACCAATTATACCAAACAGGAGCTAATGATCATCAATTCAATATGTAGTTTGAAACACAATCATTAACTGAAACAGAAACTGCTGTGTAGGAGGAATAAAACTGGGTGAGGAACAGCCAAACTCGGCTAACAAGGTGAGGTAGACAGTTTACTGTCAAAAGTCATACACCCTGGCAAGACAGAGCACAGCAACAAGACACAAGGTAGTTATACTGCATCAGCAAGGTCTCTCCCAGGCAGAAATGTCAAGGCAGACAGGGGTTTCCATATGTGCTGTCCAAGCTCTTTTGAAGATGCACAGAGAAACGGCCAACGTTGAGGACCGTAGACACAGTGGTCGGCCAAGGAAACTTACTGCAGCAGATGAAAGACACATCATGCTTACTTCCCTTCGCAATCGGAAGATGTCCAGCAGTGCCATCAGCTCAGAATACACCCATCTACTGTCCGGAGAAGTCTGATCAGAAGTGGCCTTCATGGAAGACTTGAGACCAAAAAGCCATACCTCCGACGTGGAAACAAGGCCAAGCGACTCAACTATGCATGAAAACACAGGAACTTGGGTGCAGAAAAATGGCAGCAGGTGCTCTGGACTGATAAGTCAGATATTTGGCTGTAGCAGAAGGCAGTTTGTTCGCCGAAGGGCTGGGGAGCGGAACACAAATGAGTGTTTGCAGGCAACAGTGAAGCATGGTGGAGGTTCCTTGCAAGTTTGGGGCTGCATTGCTGCAAATGGAGTTGGGGATTTGGTCAGAAATAATGGTCTCCTCAATGCTGAGAAGTACAGGCAGATACTTATCCATCATGCAATACCATCAGGGAGGCATCTGATTGGCCCCAAATGTATTCTGCAGCATGACAACGACCCCAAACATACAGCGAAAGTCATTAAGAACTATCTTCAGGGTAAAGAAGAACAAGGAGTCCTGGAAGTGATGGTATGGCCCCCACAGAGCCCTGATCTCAAAATCATCAAGTCTGTCTGGGATTATATGAAGAGAGAGAAGCACCTGAGGCTGCCTAAATCCACAGAAGAACTGTGGTTAGTTCTCCAAGATGTTTGGGCCAACCTACCTGCCGAGTTCTTTCAAACTGTGTACAAGTGTACCTACAATAATTGATGCTGTTTTGAAGGCAAAGGATGGTCACACCAAATATTGATTTGATGTAGATTTGTCTTCTGTTCACTCGCTTTGCATGTTGTTAATTGATAAATATAATCTATTAACAAGTGTTTTTTTGAAAGCTTTCTTTACAGCATTTTTTCACACCTGCCTAAAACTTTTGTACTGTACGTACGTACATACGTGTACACACACACAGTACCAGTCAAAAGTTTGGACACACCTACTAATTCAAGGATTTCTCTTTTACTATTTTCTACATTGTCAAATAATTGTGAAGACATCAAAACTACATTGAATCATGTAGTTATCAAAAAAGTGTTAAACAAATCAAAATATATTTGAGATTCTTCAAAGTAGTCACCCTTTGCCTTGACAGCTTTGCACACTCTTGGCATTCTCTCAACCAGCTTCATGAGGGAGTCACCTGGAATGCATTTCAATTAACAAATTCAGTTGCAAAAACCATCAAGCACTATGATGGAACTGGCTCTGCCACAGGAAAGGAAGACCCAGAGTGGTTGGACCGCAGAGTGAAGGAAAAGCAGCCAACAAGTGCTTAGCATATCAAAAAGCATTCCAGGTGAACCTGGTTGAGAGAATTCCAAGAGTGTGCAAAGCTGTCATCAAGGCAAATGGTGGCTACTTAATTTACAGAAGAATCTCAAATATAATATGTATTTAGATTTGTTTAACACTTTTTTTGGTTACTACATGATTCTATATGTGTTATTTCATAGTATTGATGTCTTCAGGATTATTCTACAATGTAGAAAATTGTAAACATAAAGGAAAAACCCTTGAATGAGTTGGTGTGTCCAAACTTTTGACTGGTACTGTGTGTATATATAACCTGCTTATGACCATCATGCATGTCCCATCGTTGTATCTGACTACAGTGATAGTGTGAACCATGACGTGAAAGCATTACCTAGGGTCCTCAGATTTTAAAGAGGCCAACAAGTCAAGTGTAGGCCTTTCTCTACCATTTTATCCTTTCAGTGTGGACAGTGTCGTTTTGCTAGCGAGGTGAGCTCTAGAGCTACAACACCCAGCCCCTCCCCTGTTAACCCGGTCTAGCTTAAAGCATTTTCACCTCTGGTGGTAACCCTATCCCTGGTGCCTGGGCTCGGATGGCAAGGATAGATTTTCAGCACCTGTCTGGACACTGTTTCGCCATGGCAACCGCTGGCTGATAGCAAGGGGTGGGGCCAATGTCGCGTGGGCAATGAGTTTGTGTTTTCAGTTTTCTTAGTTTACTGCTGTGTTTCTCCTGCTTTATTTCACCATAACACTATAAACCCTTTTTCTTTCATCAATAACTTTTAGCCCTTTGAGAATGCTCGGCCGTAATTCAATTGTCGAGCCTCACTTTTCTAATTTTCTGCCCCCCACCCTTGTTGCCTGCTGGAAATGTAGTTGTTTCATAGCCCCCCTTGTCCCACTGGTACTTTCCCGTCTATCACCTGGAAGTCAACCAATCCCTGTTTCCCGTTAGTTCGGGCCCTCCCCCTCTGAGGCTAAACAGAGTTGCTGGACACGGGAGAACAAAGACTCGCTGACGTCACCGTCTTAAAGACCAAGCAGGGGGACGTACAGGCTAGAATTCAGAGAGACTGGGAGGGAAATGTAGGGAGAGAATAAAAAGCTGACCCCAAGGCATCGCTATCAGAGAGCGCCGAGGAGATGAATTGTTATAGAGGAGTGGATGAGAAATGGATGCTGTATTCGTCACTCTGGGGTTGATTAGAGTGGCTGGCTCCTTTTTCAGCGCTGCGACTAATAGAGCAAGGCGCTGCGCACACACACACTGATCCTCTGGGTTCTTCACTGATCCAGGGCCTCTCAGTGTACCGTCTGCATGCTGAGAGGGGGAGAGAGACTGAGTGATGGAGGGAGAGAAAGCGGTATCATGCATCACCTCCAGTTGGGGGTGTGTCCTATCGACAGGCCCGCTGTCACCCTGACCTCCTCGTCCTCTGTGTGGGCTGTAGCTGGGCCAACGGGAGCAGCCATGACGGTTTGTGGAGTTTAAAGCCTCTCGCTTGGTCTGGGTGTCTGTACGGAAACTGTAGCGTTCATGGTGAGTGAGCTTGTGTGTGTTTTTGTCTGTGTGTGTGTGTGTGTGTGTTTGTCAGCTCGATGAGGATGAGGGGGCGAGCACAGCAGTCTACAGTCTCTCCTCTCTCGTTAGGGAGTGGAAAGAGAATGAAGGATGGAGTGAGAGCGAGAGAGAGGGACAGGAGGGCTTAGCCTTTACATGTCATCCTCTTTCAGCTCATCTCTCTGAGGTGAAGTGTGTGTGTGTGTGTGAAATGTTTCTTTTTAAAGGTATTTTGCTAGCTTCTGATGACCGATGTCATTGTATTAGATTTGTCCAGCAGTGTGTCTGTTGTAATCTGACCTGTCTATGAAACACAACAGGCTCCTGTTTTCCCTGTAGAAGTGTTGTTTTGCGGTAGACTCATGCTTTCTAGTGATAGGGGGGGAAAATGAATACTGTTAAAATATTGGGATATCATTTTGACAATATTGCAATATTATTTTTGCCCTAGTTGGCTGTACCTGAACAAACTCCAGTATTCTTCCTTTTATAGCTTGTTCTCCATCTTCTTTTTAAATAGGGAGACAATTTTGTTTTCAGCACTTTTATTTCCATGACTGATGGAGACATGGTGAGCAATATGTTTGGAACATCGAATCGCAAATAAAATCACAGTATCGAATTTCAATACAATAAATAAGTATCATGATAATATCGTATCGTGAGGTCCCTGGCAGTTCCCAGCCCTAATGTTTTCCCTGTGGAAGTGTATGGTGTTTGTCCTCACTCACTCACTCACTCACACACACACACACACACACACACACACCCTCTGGGTCTCTCTAACCTCTCATTGCGGGAGCGAAGGAACAAGATGTGGAGTGCTCAGTCCTGACCCAGTGCGGTAAATTGACTTTCCAAACATTTCCTGGATGTGCACTAGACTAACGCATGTTCAACACAATTAAAAGTAGTGGATTGGAAAGAGCTATGCTCTGCAGTGGTATTGGCCCCCTGCTAGAAGTCTTCACATGGTTCAAGCTAATTTCTTCCATTTTGTTGTCAGTTTGCCCTGTCTAGCAGTAGACTATTACAATACAACTTGATCAACCTCTTTTAGTGGCCATTTTAGTGTCCGTAAGGCATTGCTTCTACAGGTAACCCCTAGAATATACCCTGTACTGTCGCTTTGCTTATTGCTAAGCCTGTTTGTCCCCCCCAACGCCATCAGAACGCTGAGCCAACGGAGGCTGGCACACAGACAGGCCCGAAGAGAACCTCTTAGATCACCAGGAAATGAGAGTAAGTTAATGAAACACTGGTCTTGTCGTAACTATGCCACTTTCCCCTCGAGACAGGTAACCCTGGGATACCGTTGCCACTGGAGTCGCTAAAAGCACTAAAGCCCATCTCCCTATATGATTACATGACCAGCCTCGACGCCGAACAAACACAAAGTCAATGTTGTGACATCCTAGCGTGTGACGCCAACCGTCTGTTTGGTAAATGTGTTGTTTACTAATGTACTAATCCGAGGCCATGCAATAAACTGCTCTCTCAGCCTGACTAGTGAGGAAGGGGAAGCAGTTGGGTAGCAGGACTGTACTGCCCTACAAAGCAAAAAGGCACCAACTGCTCATTTGGTTGAAAATGAGTTGTCATTTAGCTACATTAAATACATGCTTTAATCATGTGGACAAGTATCCTGCCTCTATTGTATTGTGTTCTGGAGAAAATGGGGGTCATGTTAGCAGTAACTGCATAAGGTTACTGTGAAACCAAGGTAAATAAAAGCCATTTTTCTCAGTTCCACGCTATGAGCAGTTACTGCCTTTTTGCTTGGTAGGGCAGAATAGGGCAACCCTTTGACAAACCCTTTTTGCTTGGTAGGGCAGAATAGGAGAACCCGTTTTGCTTGGTAGGGCAGAATAGGAGATCCCTTTTTGATTGGTAGGGCAGAATAGGGGAGCCCCTTTTGCATGGTAGGGCAGAATAGCCTTAACCATTTATGTAACACACACTCACTTTCCTCTTCCCTCTCTCGTTTTCTCTCACGCGCAGACAGCCTGCGTTTCCTTTCACCTTGCTAGAGGCACCTGCAATGTTGCTGCAGAGGTGCCAGATTTCTGCTCCCCCCCCCCCCCCCCCCCATTCCCTGGCTAGCTGGAAAGGCTTCCTCCCCAGTTGCTCACCCCCATTCACTATAATCCTTATAACATTGTACTGTATTTCACAATGAGCCCATATCTGCTGTCACCTTTAGTTCACTTTACCTATATGCTGACTGGACTCAAGCATGAACTCAGCCAGAGCCGTTTGATATATGGCTCTGGACTCTGTTTTGGTTTAAGTTAAACTGTTGTTCCATAGTTGGAATTTAGTATCTGTAAAAGCATAATTTCAGCACGGGAAAGTACTGCGTGTGTGGCAAAGAAACAGGCCCTGGAAGAATCTGAATGGTATGCCAACTCTGGCTTAGTAAGCTCTAAGTACTGTCTGCTGAATCTGGGTCTCTGCAGTGGGGGTGATAATGCTTTACATAAGGCTACATAAAGTACTGAGCAAAAGGGATGGGATGGGAAGGTGGAGTGAGGGAGAAATGGTGAGAAAGTGAGCATGGAAAGAGTTTGAGAGTAGTGGCTCTGGTACTGCAGTGTGGGGGCCCCTGAGTGCTAGAGGCGTCACTACAGACACCCTGGTTCGATTCCAGGCTGTATCACAACCGGCCGTGATTGGGAGTCCCATCGGGCGGCGCACAGCGTCATCCGGGTTTGGCCGGTGTAGGTCATCATTGTAAATAAGAATTTGTACTTAACTGACTTGCCTAGTTAAATGAAGGTTCAATTCAATAAAAAATTGTAAATAAGTATTTGTTCTTAACTTACTTTTTAAATAATAAAAAAAAAAAGTCGCTCTCTCACTCCAATCAGTGACTCACCGCTGTGTAGTAACAGCTCTGTCTCTTTCAGCTCTGTGCTCTGAGCAGCAGCCCTGCCTAGCCCAGCCTGTCTGCAGCCACTGGCTTCTCTCTCTGAATCACCAGCTCACATGTCTCGATCATACACCACATGGAATCAGGGTTTCCATCACTCAATAGTGTCTCTGACCTCTTCCTCTTCCACCAATCCATCTCACTTTTGTTATCCATTGCTTGCTCCCTCTCTCTCGCTCTCTGTCTCTCTCTCGCTCTCTGTCTCTCTCTCCTCTACGCTTCTCTCCTCTACCTCATAGGAGACAGCACTCAGAGAATCTCTGCTACTAATTTCCCCAGTGCAGTGGCCCTCCTTTCTTGGTAGTGACAGGGGGAACCACCGCAGTAGGTTGTGCCTCACGCCTGGCTTCCTCCTTTAAGATAGCCCCACTGTGCACATTGCCCAGTTGGGCCCTTTACAACGACACTACGCCGACCTTGGAAACTGTTACTACAAACACATATTTATACTAGAATCAGTTTCTTCTTATACCTTAAGAATTCATAGAATAGTAGCTGGCCTGAGTGTGACCTTTCAGACAACATAAATAGACATGATCAATAACTGTCAGTTTTGTCCTAGTTTGGTTGTCTAAAACCGTCAGAGTGGAGAAAGCCCATGTAAAACTACAGTTGAAGTCAGAAGTTTAGATACACCTTAGCCAAATACATTTAAACTCAGTTTTTCACAATTCCTGACATCTAATCCTAGTAAACATTCCCTGTTTTAGGTCAGTTAGGATCACCACTTTATTTTAAGAATGTGAAATGTCCGAATAATAGTAGAGTGATTTATTTCAGCTTTTATTTCTTTCATCACATTCCCAGTGGGTCAGAAGTTTACATACACTCAATTAGTATTTGGTAGCATTGCCTTTAAATTGTTTAACTTGGGTCAAACGTTTCTGGTAGCCTTCCACAAGCATCCCACAATAAGTTGGGTTTTTGCCCATTCCTCCTGACAGCTGGTGTAACTGAGTCAGGTTTGTAGGCCTCCTTGCTCGCACACACTTTTTCAGTTCTGCCAACATATTTTCTATAGGATTGAGGTCAGGGCTTTGTGATGGCCACTCCAATACCTTGACTTTGTTGTCCTTAAGCCATTTTGCCACAACTTTGGAAGTATGCTTGGGGTCATTGTCCATTTGGAAGACCCATTTGCGATCAAGCTTTAACTTCCTGACTGATGTCTTGAGATGTTGCTTCAATATATCCACATAATTGTCTTTCCTCCTGATGCCATCCATTTTGTGAAGTGCACCAGTCCCTCCTGCAGTAAAGCACCCGCACAACATGATGCTGCCACCCCCGTGCTTCACGGTTGGGATGGTGTTCTTCGGCTTGCAAGCCTCCACCTTTTTCCTCCAAACATAACGATAGTCATTATGGCCAAACCGTTCTATTTTTGTTTCATCAGACCAGAGGACATTTCTCCAAAAGGTAGGATCTTTGTCCCCATGTGCAGTTGCAAACCGTAGTCTGGCTTTTTTATGGCGGTTTTGGAGCAGTGGCTTCTTCCTTACTGAGCGGCATTTCAGGTTATGTTGATATAGGACTCGTTTTTACTGTGGATATAAATACCTTTGTACCTGTTTCCTCCAGCATCTTCACAAGGTCCTTTGCTGTTGTTCTGGGATTGATTTGCACTTTTCGCACCAAAGTACGTTCATCTCTAGGAGACAGAACGCGTCTTCTTCCTGAGAAATGGAGGCTGCGTGGTCCCATGGTGTTTATACTTGCGTTGTTTGTACAGATGAACGTGGTACCTTCAGGCGTTTGGAAATTGCTCTCAAGGAAGAAACAGACTTGTGGAGGTCTACAATTTTTTTTCTGAGGTCTTGGTTGATTTCTTTTGATTTTCCCATGATGTCAAGCAAAGAGGAACTGAGTTTGAAGGTAGGCATTGAAATACATTCACAGGTACACCTCCAATTGACTCAAATGATGTGAATTAGCTTATCAGAAGCTTCTAAAGCCATGACATAATTTTCTGGAATTTTCCAAGCTGTTTAAAGGCACAGTCAACTTAGTGTATGTAAACGTCTGACCCACTGGAATTGTGATACATTGAATTATGAGTCTGTAAACAATTGTTGGAAGAATTACTTGTGTCAGGCACAAAGTAGATGTCCTAAACGACTTGCCAAAACTGTAGATTTGTTAATACATTTGTTGAGTGGTTGAAAAACGAGTTTTAATGACTCTATCCTAAGTGTATGTAAACTTCAGACTTCAACTGTACTTAGAATGAATGAATGAATGTTCCCATCTCAGGGTCATGCACTGCTCATGATAACAATATGGTGATATGACATGTTACAGCCAGTGTACTGACCCCTCATCACACACTGATCACTCTGCCCCTACATCTTACAGTGCAGGCCCATCTCTCTGTTGACTCAGGCTGTGGCCTCTTTGTGCCGCGCACACACACACACACACACACACACACACACACACAACCCTGTGAGTGAGTCAACTTTCTGTCATTGTTTAACTGCTCCCGTTGCCGGAGGTCTAATGGCCAGGGCGTCACTTGCCCCACTCTGTGACGCAGAGGGACACACTCATTAGATGTTTTTATTTATTTATTTTATTTCCCCTTTATTTAACCAGGTAGGCAAGTTGAGAACAAGTTCTCATTTACAACTGCAACCTGGCCAAGATAAAGCAAAGCAGTTCGACACAAACAACACAGAGTTACACATGGAGTAAAACAAATATAATACAGTAGAAAAACAAATCAATGTGTGCAAATGAGGTAAGATAAGGAAGGTGAGGCAATAAATAGGCCATGGTGGCAAAGGAATTACAATATAGCATTTAAACACTGGAATGGTAGATGTGCAGTAGATGAATGTGCAATGTAGAAAGACTGGGGTGCAAAGGAGCAAGATAAATAAATACGGTAGGGGATGAGGTAGTTGGTTGGGCTATTTACAGATGGGCTATATACAGGTGCAGGGGTCTGTGAGCTGCTCTGACAGCTGGTGCTTAAAGCTGGTGAGGGAGATAAGTGTCTCCAGTTTCAGAGATTTTTGTAGTTCGTTCCAGTCATTGGCAGCAGAGAACTGGAAGGAAAGTCGGCCAAAGGAGGAATTGGCTTTGGGGGTGACCAGTGAGATATACCTG
>QNTS01003182.1:72144-84125 GCA_003317085.1 Hucho hucho
GTATACAGAATGGTGTCGTCTGCGTAGAGGTGGATCAGAGACTCACCAGCAGCAAGAGCGACATCATTGATGTATACAGAGAAGAAATTCGGCCCAAGAATATAACCCTGTGGCACCCCCATAGAGACTGCCAGAGGCCCGGACAACAGGTTTTGACACACTGAAATCTATCGGAGAAGTAGTTGGTGAAGCAGGCGAGGCAATCATTTGAGAAACCAAGGCTGTCGAGTCTGCCGATAAGGATGTGGTGATTGACAGAGTCGAAAGCCTTGGCCAGATCAATGAATACGGCTGCACAGTAATGTCTCTTATCGATGGCGGTTATGATGTCGTTTAGGACCTTGAGCGTGGCTGAGGTGCACCCATGACCAGCTCTGAAACCAGATTGCATAGTGGAGAAGGTACGGTGGGATTCGAAATGGTCGGTATTCTGTTTTGTTAACTTGACTTTCAAAGACCTTAGAAAGGCAGGGTAGGATAGATATAGGTCTGTAGCAGTTTGGGTCAAGAGTGTCTCCCCCTTTGAAGAGGGGGATGACCGCAGCTGCGTTACAGTCTTTGTGAATCTCAGACGACACGAGAGGTTGAACAGGCTAGTAATAGGGGTTGCAACAATTTCTGCAGATAATTTAAAAAAGAAAGGGTCCAGATTGTCTAGCCCAGCTGATTTGTAGGGGTCCAGATTTTGCAGCTCTTTCAGAACATCAGCTATCTGGATTTGGGAGAGCGAGAAATGGGGGAGGCTTGGGCGAGTTGCTGAGGGGGGTGCAGGGCTGTTGACCGGGGTAGGGGTAGCCAGGTGGAAAGCATGGCGAGCCGTAGAAAATTGCTTATTGAAATTCTCAATTATTGTGGGTTTATCGGTGGTGACAGCGTTTCCTATCCTCAGTGCAGTGGGCAACTGGGAGGAGGTGCTCTTATTCTCCATGGACTTTAGTGTCCCAGAACTTTTTTGAGTTTGTGTTACAGGAAGCAAATTTCTGCTTGAAAAAGCTAGCCTTGGCTTTCCTAACTGCCTGTGTATATTGGTTCCTGACTTCCCTGAAAAGTTGCATATCACGGGGGCTGTTCGATGCTAATGCAGAACGCCACAGGATGTTTTTGTGCTGGTCAAGGGCAGTCAGGTCTGGAGAGAACCAAGGGATAGGGGACAGATAGGGGACACTAAGGGCCAGGGGCTGTACTCAGGCTTTGTGTGTGTGTGAATAGACCAAGGGATAAAATAAGTCTTTAGGGGAAATTAAATGTCAGACCCCTAGCTTTTCTCTATGAACTGAGTCTGATCCAGATGGAGGTTTAAGAAGATGCTCCCAGTTTTTAGTTTTTTAAATGTAATTTTACCACGGATCTGCGTACACATCCCATTGAGGATGTAGCTTATCATGTCTTATGAAATGGAATTTCAAACCACTCAACAACTACGGAGCCGTTAGATTTCAATTAGACTTTCCTGGTTGTTCAGTCTGGTGAATAAAGCCAATTGTCTGTCTTGATATTTCATTGTCTTTTGAGTATATTCTTTGGGTGTGCGTGCAGTCTTTGTCTAGAGGAATATGAGACTAAAATTGGCAGGTAGGACCTTGGCAAATAAAACCAGTTTCTCTCCTGAAATCTGATATTTCCATTGTACGCGTGAGGTAAGTGTGTGTGTGTGTATTATGTGTTGAGTGTGTGTTTTGTGTCTGTTCTAGGAATATGAAAGTAAGACTAGCAGAGCTGGACCTGGACACAGTCCCCCGTCTCCTAGACAGACTGTCAGGAAGAACCTGGACTTTGAACCCAACTCCACCACAGCACTTATACTGGAGGCTCGCCCTGCGTACGTAACACACACACACACACACACACACACTTATACTAGACAGGGTTCACACACACACACACACACACACACACACACACACACACAGTTATACTAGACAGGGTTCAGACACACACACGTATACTAGACAGGGTTCACACACACACATAGGACCCTCTTATACAGTCGTGTGTACTTCTCTGGTATTACCTGGCTCTGGGCATTATTGAAGGAAAGATGGGGGTTTTCAACAAACTGTTTATTGATTCTGTACAGTCATAAAACCACAGCATGAGCAGTCACTGAGTATTCCATGACATGGAAATGACCAGGTGAAAGCTGTGATACCTTGTTAAATCCACTTCAATCAGTGTAGATGAAGGGGAGGAGACCGGTTAAAGAAGGATGTTTAAGCCTGGAGACAGTTGAGACATGGATTGTGTATGTGTGCTTTCAAGGATGATGGAGCAGCTTGGCAGGAGAGGGTGGAGTGTTTCTACTGTTGAGTCATGGATCAGACTTCCATTTCCCTTTTGGAGGATTGACTGTCTAACCATGATCAACATAATGCCAGCCCATCTCTTTCCCCGTTCTCTACAGGGCTGCCCTCTCTTTCCCTGTTCTCTACAGGGCTGCCCAGCTCTTTCCCTGTTCTCTACAGGGCCGCCCAGCTCTTTCCCCGTTCTCTACAGGGCCGCCCAGCTCTTTCCCCGTTCTCTACAGGGCCGCCCAGCTCTTTCCCCGTTCTCTACAGGGCCCCCAGCTCTTTCCCTGTTCTCTACAGGGCCGCCCAGCTCTTTCGCCGTTCTCTGCAGGGCCGCCCAGCTCTTTCGCCGTTCTCTGCAGGGCCGCCCAGCTCTTTCCCCGTTCTCTGCAGGGCCGCCCAGCTCTTTCCCCGTTCTCTGCAGGGCCGCCCAGCGCTTTCCCCGTTCTCTGCAGGGCCGCCCAGCGCTTTCCCCGTTCTCTGCAGGGCCGCCCAGCGCTTTCCCCGTTCTCTGCAGGGCCGCCCAGCGCTTTCCCCGTTCTCTGCAGGGCCGCCCAGCGCTTTCCCCGTTCTCTGCAGGGCTGCCCTCCGTGGATGACTTGGCTGGGGCTCTTTTTCTTTTTCACATACACAGCAAATATACACTGAGTATATTTAAGTAATAAGGCCAGAGGAGATGTGGTATATGGCCAATATACCACGGCTACGGGCTGCTCTTAAGCACGACGTAACGCAGAGTGCCTGGACACAGCCCTTAGCAGTGGTATATTTGCCATATATCACAAACCTCCGAGGAGCCTTATTGCTATATAAACTGGTTACCCAGCCAAGTAATTAGAGCAGTAACAAGAAATGTTTTGTCATACCCATGGTATACGGTCTGATATACTCACGAGTGGCGCAGCGGTCTAAGGCATCACTGCAGACCCTGGTTCGATTCCAGGCTGTATCACAACCGGCCGGGATTGGGAGTCCCATAGGGCGGCGCACAATTGGCCCAGCGTCGTCTGGGTTAGGGTTTTGCCGGGGTAGGCCGTCATTGTAAATAATTTGTTTTTAACTGACTTGCCTAGTTAAATAAAATATATATCACGACTTTCAGCCAATCAGCATTCAGGGCTCGAACCACCCAGTTTATAAAAAGTATTCACTGAGTATTCCATGAGGCTGACCAGGTGAAAGCTGTGATCCCTTATTGTCGTCACTTAAATCCACTTCAATCAGTGTAGATGAAGAGGAGGAGACCGGTTAAAGAAGGAATGTTAAGCCTTGAGACATGGATTGTGTGTGTGCCATTCAGAGGGTGAATGGACAAGATTGAAGTGCCTTTGAACGGCGTATGGTAGTAGGTGCCAGGCGTAGGGCTGTTACGATAACCGGTAGTCATGACGGCAGTCGAATTCCACGTGACCGTTTAGTCACGTTAACTGGGCTTTTCCAAGCTCTGATGCTGCTGCTGGTCATTAGTAGCCTACCAAACTTGCTAACTGCCTGGTACTCAGCACTCTATTGTCCCTCTAGTCATTGATTGCATTTTGGAACATTAGTGCTTATAGCCTACTGCCATGTGCAATTGCTGCGCTTATGATGTGAAGAAATATCCTAATAGTTTATGAACATTTTAAGCTAAACGTTTTGATCTGTTGCATCAGCCTCATTGCTTTTAAAAGTATTTTTTTTATGCTGGTGTTTGTATTAATTTGGGATCTGTCGCCTCCCACAACGGTCCCAGACTACAGTCATGGACAAAAGTTTTGAGAATTACACAAATATTAATTTTCACAAAGTTTGCTGCTTCAGTGTCTAGATATTTTTGCTTGGAATATTTCCTACACAGAATAGGTCAACTTTTGTACTATGGAGGATAGTAGATTGACATAGGCTTGTGCTTTTGCTGTTCGTTAGGCCTACTCATCTTGTTCTTCCAACATCTTCAATTTGCGCCTCGAAATTGGATAAGGACGTGCGCAGTTGCGTCCCCGACGTGTCCGTCTTCACTTGTAGCCTGTGAGAAGGACCCGATCACGTGACGGGCATTGGCTCATAAGAATTGAGATATGAGAGAGAGCTATGTGAGTAAGAGATGCTTCGGAGCACGCAGCCGGGAGAAGGGAATTATAACTATTATATTCTGCACATTGACCACTGGCCGCAAAAGGCAAGGATTTTTTTAGGGGGCATTACGGCCACGTAAAGGGGATGCTGCCGGGAAATTCGAGGCGCGTGCAACCTGCACAAACAGGTTGCATGTCTTTCATGGAACTTTTTTCAAGTCATCATTAGAGTCGCTTCATGCAGCCTTAGAATGTTTTAAACATCTAAAGATATAGCCCAACATTTGTAGAACAACTAAAGTTACATTAATAACTCTAAATTAAGCCTGTTTCTTTGTTAACCGCTCAACACAGAATAGCCGCATGTGCGTACTCCCTCAAATCGTTTGGAGAAAATATCCTTTCCATTTTTATTCAGCTTTGTTCAATTGTATTCTTCATACTATAAAATAATATAAAAGCAAATCTTGTCTGCTAAATGAACTAGTGTAGCCCACAGCCATTTGGCATAGCCAGATCAGGACCTAACATAAGAACAACTCGGAGTATGCTATTCTGTTCTTCTGAAATAGACTACATTTTCTTCATATCATGCTTCTTTAGACCTGTCTAAAATAAATCATGGATTTATTAGACTTCCTAATATGTACATGTTTCAAAGGTCTGCATCAGTGGCTTGTAGGCTTTGTGTGGAAGCCAGGAGATACTAAATGTGTTTATGTTAATTAACGGTCAATTACTGTGAGACCAACAGTTATTTGCTTGGCAATCAACGGCTGACAAAATGTCATGATGACCACAGCCATAGCCAGGCGCACCGGTTTGTGGCAAGAACTGCAACGCTGCTGGGTTTTTCACACTCAACAGTTTCCTGTGTATCAAGAATGGTCCACCACCCAAAGGATGTCCAGCCAACTTGACACAACTGTGGGAAGCATTAGAGTCAACATGGGCTAGAATCCCTGTGGAACCCTTTCAAGACTTTGTAGAGTCCATGACCCGACAGATTGAGTCTGTCAGTCTGTCTCAATTCAATTAGCGTTGTTGGCATGACGTAACAATGTACATATTGCCAACGTTTACTTGGGATATTTACAATATTAAAATAATAAGAATCAAAAATGTAAACGGGACAACAATAACCAAGGGTCAAAATAACCATACATTGAACAATAACAATAAGCGTACAGTAGAGGACATGTGCAGGTTGATTGGGCTGTCAGACACTGTCCCTCATCTTATGGCAGGCAGCAATGTAGTGCGCTGCCAACCCACAGCTCTCTGCGTCCTCCCCCAACAGGACGGGTAGCCTATTCTCATCAGAGAGGTCTTTGAAACCCTGAATAAGGGTTTCACATTTGGGGAAATGACATTAATTGTTTTATATTTTTGACGTTTTGTCAGGAAATGCAGCTCTGTCTCAGGTTCTGCTGTTGTGCAGTGGTTGCACAGCCTTTCCTCTACAGGGAGCCAGGTTTTCCGATGTCTACCCTTCTCAATGGCAAGGCTGTGCTCACTGAGCCTGTACTTTGCCTCTGTCTCTCGGTCTCAGTCTCTGTCTCTCTCTTCTCTCGTCCCTGCATCGTTCTGTCTCCTTCATACCAGACTAACTAACCCATGTGATAACCTAACTCTTATATGAAAGGTAGTTTAGGTGCAATAGTTAGAGGCTGCTGACAGTTTAGTGTCTCTCGGTCTCTCTCGCAGTAAAGCAGCTTTGAGTGGGTCTCCCTGCTGTGTGTACACATTTTCAGAGTGAAAGCATGTTATTGTAAACATATAGAATATTTAGACGGTCAAGTGTTAGGTGTGTGTTAGGGTGTGTCAGATCAACAGGAGGGTTGGCTTAGTGAATCAATCATCTGAGACCAGGCCAAGGTCACTCAAGGTCTCTCTCCAGCCCCCCCTCCACCCCCTTTCCATCTCTCCACCCAGTCTCCCCCTCTCCACCCCCTTTCCATCTCTCCATCCCTCCCTCCCTCCCTCATTCTTTCCATTGCCTGCCTTCTCCTCCACCAATACACCAGCAGCTCAACCACCATGAATAATGCAAGGCACCAAGTTCAAACCATGCGTACGAACGCACGCACACAGCCACTCACTACAATGTGTGTGTGTTGCAGTAATCTGCCAGCCAAGCCTGCGGAGGAGGCTCAGAAACACAGACAACAGTATGAGGAGATGGTGGCCCAGGCCAAGAAGAGAGGTGACTGTTCATCATTTATTCATTCATCTGGATCATTCCTCTTTCATAGGGACATTCCCGCTCCCAGGGCTCTAGAAGTTCTCCTATCTGTCATGACCACTCATAGTCAGAAGGAACGGATGCCTTTCCACTTCTCCAGCTCTTAAGGCTACGTTTACACAGGCAGCCCAATTCTGAGCTTTTACCAAAAGAGCTGATGTGATTGGAAAAAAGTGGAAAAAAGATCAGAATTGGGCTGCCTGTGTAAATGTAGCCTTGGATACTTTTATAATAGCTGCCATTTCTTGTCCCCACTCCATCATGAAAACTGACTGGATTGATTCCCGCTGTGCTGTTTCACCGCCATGACATCCCTGCAGATCAGTGGTCTTAGAAGGATATCATGGTAATGTAATAGATATTGTCATCTAACGGTCTCTTCTCCCTGCCTTGCTCCCCTGCCTGCCTCGCTCCCCTGCCTGCCTCCGTAGAGCTCAAGGAGGCCCAGAAGAGGAGGAAGCAGCTGGAGCTCAGGTGTAAGGTGGAAGAGAGCATCGGCAACGCCGCCCAGACCTGGAACCAGGAGATTCTGCCCAACTGGAGCACCATGTGTAACTCTCGGCGGGTCAGGGACCTCTGGTGGCAGGGTGTGCCCCCTAGCGTCAGGGGCAAGGTCTGGAGCCTGGCGGTGGGCAACGAGCTCAACATCACTCACGGTAGGACACACACCTCACTGTAGGCCTGAGAGAGGCTACTGAATTATACACACCCCATATCGCCTTTGTGTGTGTGTGGAAAAAGTGGACTTAGAATACTGTAGATACCAGAGGTCTCAATTTCAGCATGACTCAGTGAAAAACCACCCCCTCTGGTGGACCATTTTGTCCGTTACATCCTAACCAAATGGGATCATATATCACACACACCTCTCTCGCTCCTCTCTCTTCTCAGTTATTCTCACTAGAGAGCAGCAGGGTCTAGGACAAGGCCGGTAGATAAGCACAGCACCACTGAGACACTGAATAGCTCTGTGGTACTAGAGAGAAGACCTTGAGGCTGTACAGGCCTGATGTGCTGCAGCAGAAGGCTTTTAGATAGAGGGACTATGACAGTAATGCTGTGGTTTACTTCCATGTTAATTGTAGCAATGGAGTGTTCAATGGCAGGCTTTCGAGTGTGTGTGTGTATGCACATAGTGATCAGTGTTGTGATGTATTCTTCCACAGAGCTGTACAACATCTG
The DNA here is from genome assembly GCA_003317085.1 of Hucho hucho. Taxonomy (NCBI): domain Eukaryota; kingdom Metazoa; phylum Chordata; class Actinopteri; order Salmoniformes; family Salmonidae; genus Hucho; species Hucho hucho. Next base: position 79,911 of record QNTS01003182.1, read on the forward strand.
TCTGGCCAGGGCCAGGGACAAGTGGAAGTCTATGCCTACAGAACCAGTGACTGAAGGTAGAGAAGGACAGACTCTTCTCTTTCGTCTCCCTTCGTCTCTCTCCATCTTTATCCCCTTCTTTCTCTGAAGTGCTATTGGAAACGTTTGACCTCACTCACAAAGGGCTGAGAATTTCAATCTGACTCGCATTGAGTCTAAAAAAATCCTACAGAAGGTTAGGGAACATGAGAGTTGGCTAAAGGAAGTGTGTGATTGTTGAATGTTTCAATGTGTTTCTAATGTGTGTGTGTGTGTGTGTGTGTGTGGATGCAGGTTCATCTCTGGCGGACAGAGAGGCCAGCCTGGAGCTGATCAAGCTGGACATCTCCAGAACCTTTCCCCATCTCTGTATCTTCCAACAGGTCAGTGGCTGAACAACAACCACAACTGTTTATGACATCATCGATGATCTCTGTGTCCACTCTGTGGTCCTCTATAGCTCAGTTGGTGAGCACGGCGCTTGCAACACCAGGATAGTGAGTTCAATTCCCGGGACCACCTGTACATAAACTGTATGCACGCGTGACTGTAAGTTGCTTTGGATAAAAGCGTTTGCTAAATGGTTTTGATTAATTTAGTAAACTAATTTCTAAATAATAAATTTATATTCTGAACAAAAAATGTAAACGCAACATGTAAAGTGTTGGTCCCATGTTTCATGAGCAAAATAAAAGATTCCAGAAAAAAGCTTAATTCTGTAAAATGTTGTGCACAAGTTTGTTTACATCCCTGTTAGTGAGCATTTCTCCTTTGCCAAGATAATCCATCCACCTGACAGGTGTGGCATATCAAGAAACTGATTAAACAGCATGATCATTACACAGGTGCACCTTGTGCTGGGGACAATGGAAGGCCACTCTAAAATGTGCAGTTTTTTGTCACAACACAATGCCACAGACGTCTCAAGTTTTGAGGGAGCATGCACTTGGCATGCTTACTGCAGGAATGTCCACCAGAACTGTTGCCAGAGAATTTAATGTTAATTTCTCTACCATAAGCCGCCTCCAACGTCGTTTTAGAGAATTTGGCAGTACGTCTAACCGGGATCACAACTGCAGACCACGTGGAACCACGCTAGCCCAGGACCTCCACATCCGGCTTCTTCACCTGCGGGATTGTCTGAGACCAGCCATCCAGACAGCTGATGAAACTGAGGAGTATTTCTGTCTGTAATAAAGTCCTTTTGTAGGGGACAAACTCATTCTGATTGGCTGGGCCTGGCTCCCAAGTAGGTGGGCCTATGCCCTCCCAGGCCCACCCATCCTGCACCCCTGCCCAGTCATGTGAAATCCATAGATAAGGGCCAAATTAATTTATTTAAATTGACTGATTTCCTTATAGGAACTGTAATTCAATAAAATAGTTGAAATTTGCCACTTTATATTTTTGTAAAGTATACCTTGCTCTTGTAAGTGGTTATGTGAACGTCACCGAGCTCGGTGTGTGGGTGAGATTGTTGTTGTGTTGCAACAGTCAATGTAGGGGAACTTCCCCTCTTCACCTTCAGGATATGCTCAAACCCTACACCCCAACCCGAGTACTCCGTTCTGCCACCTCCGGTATCTCAAAAAAAGCACCAGTCAAAAGTTTGGACACACCTACTCATTCAAGGTTTTTCTTTATTTTTACAATTTTCTACATTCTACAAAACTATGAAATAACATATGGAATCATGTAGTAACCAAAAAAATATTACAAAAATCGAAACATATTTTATATTTGAGATTCTTCAAAGTAGACACCCTTAGCCTTGACAGCTTTGCACACTCTTGGCATTCTCTCAACCAGCTTCATGAGGTAGTCACCTGGAAGGAATTTCAATTAACAGGTGTGCCTTGTTTAAAGTTAATTTGGGGAATTTATTTCCTTAATGTGTTTGAGCCAATCAGTTGTGTTGTGACAAGGTAGGGGTGGTATACAGAAGATAGCCCTATTTGGTAAAATACCAAGTCCATATTATGGCAAGAACAGCTCAAATTATCAAAGAGAAACAACATTCCAACATTACTTTAAGACATGAAGGTCAGTCAATACAGAAATGTGTGTAGTAGTTGAAAACAAGTTTTAATGACTCCAACCTAAGTGTAAACTTCCGACTTCAACTGTATCTTTGAAAGACAGGGTCCTGAAAAAGAGATGTTTCTTTTTTTGCTGAGTTTATATATTTATATATACAGTGAAGTCGGAAGTTTGCAACTGCTTATGGGGACAAAGATCGTACTTTTGGAGAAATGTCCTCTGGTCTGATGAAACAATAATAGAACTGTTTGGCCATAATGACCATCGTTATGTTTGGAGGGAAAAGGACGATGCTTGCAAGCCGAAGAACACCATCCCAACCGTGAAGCACGGGGGTGGCAGCATCATGTTGTGGGGGTGCTTTACTGCAGGAGGGACTGGTGCACTTCACAAAATGGATGGCATCAGGAGGAAGGACAATTATGTGGATATATTGAAGCAACATCTCAAGACATCAGTCAGGAAGTTAAAGCTTGATCGCAAATGGGTCTTCCAAATGGACAATGACCCCAAGCATACTTCCAAAGTTGTGGCAAAATGGCTTAAGGACAACAAAGTCAAGGTATTGACAATCCCATAGAGAATTTGTGGGCAGAACTTAAAAAGTGTGTGCGAGCAAGGAGTCCTACAAACCTGACTCAGTTACACCAGCTCTGTCAGGAGGAATGGGCCAAAATCAAATCAAAATCAAATCAAATGTATTTATAAAGCCATTCTTACATCAGCTGATGTCACAGAGTGCTGTACAGAAACCCAGCCTAAAACCCCAAACAGCAAGCAATGCAGGTGTAAAAGCCCGGTGGCTAGGAAAAACTCCCTAGAAAGGCCAAAACCTAGAAAGAAACCTAGAGAGGAACCAGGCTGTGAGGGGTGGCCAGTCCTCTTCTGGCTGTGCCGGGTGCAGATTATAACAGAACATGGACAAGATTTTAAAATGTTCATAAAACAGGCAGAACAGTTGAAACCAAAATTCACCCAACTTATTGTGGGAAGCTTGTGGAAGACTACCCGCAACGTTTGACCCAAGTTTAAATTGTTCAAGGCAATGCTACCAAATACTAATTGAGTGTGTGTAAACTTCTGACCCACTGGGAATGTGATGAAAGAAATAAAAGCTGAAATAAATCATTCTCTACTATTATTCTGACATTTCACATTCATAAAATAAAGTGGTGATCCTAACTGACCTAAGACAGGGAATTCTTACTAGGATTAAATGTCAGGAATTGTGAAACTGAGTTTAAATGTATTTGGCTAAGGTGTATGTAAACCTCTGACTTCAGCTGTATATGCACTTGTCTTTTCCTACTTGCACTGACTTTGCTGATAGCTACTTAGAGGGAACATACACTTTCTATGACTGATATGTGGTTGTCTCACCTAGCTGTCTTAAGATGCACCAACTGTAAGTGGCTCTGGATAAGAGCGTCTGCTAAATGACTCAAATGTAGATGTATGTGTTGTAATAGTTAAAATATCACCTGTGTTTCGACAGGGAGGTCCGTACTACGACGTGTTGCACAGCGTTCTAGGAGCATACACCTGCTATAGGCCAGATGTGGGCTACGTAAGTAGTAGTAGCACACACACGTACTTCCTACTTCATATCATAAGCTTACACACTTGATGAATTCTTCGTCGGCCTACGTGTGTATCTGTATAGTGTATCAGTGGTAATGGCCCTGAATGGTGATGTTTATTGGTGCTTTTCTTTGGAAGCACAAGGGTCCTTACGGCCAAATGATGACCGTTTTATCAGAAACCATTGCTTTTCTCTGTCCTATGGTATAAGGTGATAGAAACACATTGGACTTTAGGCTATAAACAGACTGGAGTCCTACGTTAGCCTATGGGTGAGTTCCAAATGGTGCCCTATTCCCAAGACAGTGCACTACTTTCAACTAGAGCCATATGGGTACTGGTCAAAGTAGTGCACGATCTATGGAATAGATTGCCATTTGGGACACTGCACTATGTAAACAGCCAGTATGTGTAATGTGGGAGAGACGAGCAGCAGGCCACCGTGGGAGAGACGGGCGGCAGGCCACCGTGGAGAGACGGGCGGCAGGCCACCGTGGAGAGACGGGCGGCAGGCCACCGTGGAGAGACGGGCGGCAGGCCACCGTGGAGAGACGGGCGGCAGGCCACCGTGGAGAG
>QNTS01003182.1:92206-114572 GCA_003317085.1 Hucho hucho
TAGCAGGAGTCGACATGTCTAGGGTAGTGTAGCAGGAGTCGACATGTCTAGGGTAGTGTAGCAGGAGTCGACATGTCTAGGGTAGTGTAGCAGGAGTCGACATGTCTAGGGTAGTGTAGCAGGAGTCGACATGTCTAGGGTAGTGTAGCAGGAGTCGACATGTCTAGGGTAGTGTAGCAGGAGTCGACATGTCTAGGGTAGTGTAGCAGGAGTCGGCCTGGCCGCTTGTAACAGTTAGCATCACTACTGTCATAGTTAACATCAGTCCCGGTGTGTTCAGGTGCAGGGCATGTCGTTCATCGCGGCGGTGCTGATCCTCAACCTGGACACGGCAGACGCCTTCATAGCTTTCGCCAACCTGCTGAACAAGCCCTGTCAGATGGCCTTCTTCAGAGTGGACCACAGCCTTGTGAGTACAGTGCAGACAGCCACACACACACACGCACAGACAGACAGACAGACAGACAGACAGACAGACAGACAGACAGACAGACACACACGCAGAGACATAGACAGACAGACAGCCACACACACGCAGAGACACAGACAGACAGACAATGCAGACAGTGCAGACAGTGCAGACAGCCACACACACACAGAGACACAGACAGACAGACAGTTTTTTTGTGTTTGGGCTGGAATAAAAGCCTGCACACTCTGTTAGCAGTGATTTGCACAATACTCCACTGCACTCATAGCACTTAGCACCCTGTTCACAACTGTAACCATGTGTTACTATGTTGCTACATCTGACTCATGGTGTTAGTGGTGTCAGGGTGATGTGGTCTATATATCTGACTGATAGTGGTGTCAGGGCGATGTGGTCTATATATCTGACTGATTGTGTTATAGTGGTGTCAGGGCGATGTGGTCTATATATCTGACTGATGGTGTTATAGTGGTGTCAGGGCGATGTGGTCTATATATCTGACTGATGGTGTTATAGTGGTGTCAGGGCGATGTGGTCTATAGATCTGACTGATGGTGTTATAGTGGTGTCAGGGCGGTGTGGTCTATATATCTGACTGATGGTGTTATGGTGGTGTCAGGGTGGTGTGGTCTATATATCTGACTGATGGTGTTATAGTGGTGTCAGGGCGGTGTGGTCTATAGATCTGACTGATGGTGTTAGTGGTGTCAGGGAGATGTGGTCTATATATCTGACTGATAGTGGTGTCAGGGCGGTGTGGTCTATAGATCTGACTGATGGTGTTATGGTGGTGTCAGGGCGGTGTGGTCTATATATCTGACTGATGGTGTTATAGTGGTGTCAGGGCGGTGTGGTCTATATATCTGACTGATAGTGGTGTCAGGGCGGTGTGGTCTATATATCTGACTGATAGTGGTGTCAGGGCGGTGTAGTTTATATTTCTGACTCTGTTGTTTCTTCTCTCTCTCCTCAGATGTTGACGTATTTTGCGGCTTTTGAAGTGTTCTTTGAAGAAAACCTACCTAAGCTGTTTGCACATTTCAAGGAAAACAACTTAACCCCCGATATTTATTTAATCGACTGGTGAGACTCCCTCTCTTTCTCCCTCTCTCAATTGTTTTTCTCAGGTAACTAATGGCTATAGACTGAATTAAATAGAAGATCAGGGACCAATTGGCGAAAACAATATGATTACAATATTGACACTGTAGGTGCTTTTTTCCTGTGGTATTGTTGCTCTTTATGTTGTTGCTGTGTTACTGAGAAGACAGGATGTATAAGTGGGTTGTATAGATGGTCACCTCGACCCCCTACTCTCACCACAGCGCTGTGAAGAGCGCCCTGTTTTCACACATCAGTTATTTATACGCTGATGGAGAGATGAGGGGAGATTTGAAGTCAAGATGGCAGCCCTGCACATCAGAAATATCATAATTTTGTGACCCATATACAAACTCAAGTGTCCCAGGAGAAAACAGTTGCAGTTTCTTTGGGAATGTGCTGCTTTACGGACATTATCTTGTCTTTGTCCTTAGTCTGTTTCTCAGAGCAGACTCTATTGCTCATTGTTAAGTGTTTTGCATATGACTGTGTGCTTATCTGTGTGAGCTTGGTGTGTTTGTCTCCATGGACTACGCACGTCCATGAATGTGTGAAAATATCACCGGGCGTCTGTGTAATCTCCTAAACATTTGGCTCCTTTATACCTCAGTGTTTCAATATGGGAAGTTTTTTTTGTGTGTGTTTTCACTTCGATCTCTCGTCTCATCTCTGTAGGATCTTCACCCTGTACAGTAAGTCACTGCCGTTGGACCTGGCATGTCGGGTGTGGGATGTGTTCTGTCGTGACGGAGATGAGTTCTTGTTCCGGGTGGCCCTGGGAATCCTGCACCTGTACGAGGACGTGTTGACCCGCATGGACTTCATCCACAACGCCCAGTTCCTCACCCGCTTACCCGACCACATCCCCCCCGATCAGCTCTTCTCGCACATCCACGCTGTCCACATGACCAACAAGAACAGGAAATGGGCACAGGTGAGATGACAGACTGGATGTAACAGGTCCCCCCCAAAGTCAACTGACATCACCTTTTTGGAAAACAGACATTTCTTCAGTTAGAGGGAAACAGAGTTGGCATCAGTGGTTTTCAACTTAAGTTTCAAGGCTCAAGTGATGGAACTACGTGAATCTTGGCCTGGTCCTTTATGTTTCCATTCTAAGTATAGAACTCCGATGATGATCATGCTGTGTTTCATACCATGGTCCCTTGTTTCTCCTCAGGTTCTTCATGCCTTACAGAAGGAGCAGGAGTGGATCAGTCCAGTCCTAAAGCGCTGAGAACAACGGCCATTCAGGAGCAAAACAACAGACAATAGCTCGTTCTCCAACCCAGTACTCTACCTGACCCTATGTAACACTGGACCCTAGCCCAGGCCAGGCTGTGTGAGGGAGCTGCCCTCCCTGGGACAGAGCTACCCCAGGCTCAGAGCACTCTGGGCTGGAAACAACCAGCCACTGTGGTCCCCCTAGATGTGAGTCATGGAGCAGAGACCCTGGAGGTCTGGAGCAGACTGGGGTGAGGGGTGACGAGGCCTTATTATACATGCTGTGCCCCATGTCCCAGAATTAAACCAGACAGAAAGATGCTCTCGAATGTACTGTATTCTGCCACATGTCTATAGCAGGGATACTAGTTACCCAACTGGACCTCCTCTCTTTCTCATTCCTCTTTTTCACTTTATAACTTTCCCACCATTTTCTCTCTCTCTCTCCTCTCTCTTCTACCTCTCTCTCTCTTCTACCTCTCTCTCTCTCTCTCTCTCTCTCTCTCTCTCTCTCTCTCTCCTACCTCTCCCTCTCTCTCTCTCTTCTACCTCTCTCTCTCTCTCTTCTACCTCTCTCTCCTACCTCTCTCTCTCTCTCTGTTTTCTACCTCTCTCTCTCCTACCTCTACTCCAAGCCTTCGTTGTCATTGGTCATTCCTGCAAGTCAGCTGCGATTTTCATCATTAGCCTATTTTTGTTTTGTTTGGACTGATGTGGTTTCGATGTGTTTTTAATTAGTTTGCCGTATCTTAGTTGGTTCCCTTTTGTTTGTTTTTTGTTTCTGTACCATTCCAGGAATGAAATGCTCCCAAGGAGAAGACGTGGGCGTTTGTTGATTTGGGGAGGATGGTTCATTGACTTGAAAGGAAAGCATAGTCAATTAATTTGTATTCTTTTGAAGGTTCAATTGAAATGCAACATGTATTTTTTGTGTGTAGTGCCATTAAAGGGTTACTTTAAAAATAAATGTTTTACTAACCCTCTTCAAGAGGAAATAAGCTGCCTGAAAAAGGGAATGAAGTGATATTTAATGTCTTATACATCCCCTAAGGTGGTTAAAGTGGTACAGCTAAGGTATATTAGGAGATTTTCTGTTGTCTTTGTATCTAATTTAAGTGTCATCTCTTAATATGGAGACAATCTCTTTATTTGTTGTTACGTTATAATGAAGAAAAAAAAGTTAGGCCTCACTGGTATCGTCCCATTTGTTATAATCCACTTCAGTCACCCCCCAACCCATGTGTACCGGTTTGATTGGGAAGCTGCTTAGAAGACTCCAGAAAGGAAAACAGATTGTTGATGATTTTATGGGTGAGGCATTGCTGGTATCCCTGTTGTCCTCAGTATGACCTTTCCCTATTGGATGTGCTCACTCAGTGAGTGCTGTAACCCAATCAGAAGCTGTCTTACTTCATGGTGATGAGCAGAGTGTAGCTCAGAGATATTACACTCTATTTTTCCCATAATGCCTTTGTTAATGTAGATAAAGGACCTGAGTCATGTTATCTCAGGTGTCCCTGTTTCTGAACACACCAGCCTTGGTTTAGATGTGTGAGATCAATGGGAGGGTGTCGTTCAGAAAGAGGCTTTGGTTTGGTGTTCAGATTCTACTACTGCTTTCATGTCTACCGGCCATCATCACCTGCCAAAAAGAGAAGTCCTCAGTAGATGATTCTGAATGTGAGGCTCGTTTCAAATGCAGGTACCGTACTAAACCCTCCATACTCCAGAGCCTCCAAGCATTTAGTGACCCCTTTGGCTGTTTGACACGCATAGAAGTGTGCAGTGTGTAGTATTCAGCCAGCAGTAGCAACAGGATGTCAGACAATACCCCCTCGTCGTTTCACCTCCTCACTCCCCTGTGAACGTAGACATTGTGACCACAGTATGAAGACAGATGCGCTCCTTCCCCCTGCTCTGCCTATGTGGTGAATACCACAGTACTGCAATAAAGCATTCTGCACCATCATATTCCTTTTGTTTGTCACCATCAGCAGTTTCTTAAAATTATTTAAAAATATACAGGGTGGAGGTATGTGTGTCTGACATGGCCTTACCCAGCCACAATAATCAATCAGTAAGTACTGCAGGAAGTAGACTCACTCCTTAATGACAGAAGTGTGTCCTGGGAAGTATAAATGACTGTCATTGGTCTCCTGTTGTAGATCCATTAAATAAAGAAATCAAAGACCTCACCATGAAATGTAATAATGGAGGCCATATGATATGTTATCTATCCACGTTATCTGATTTTCTTTAAGTTTAGATTTTTTATTATCCGTTTGATTGTCTCGTTTTTATTTGTGACATTTCCAAGTAACCCTTTTTGGTTGTAGAGAACTGGAGTGGGACGTGAGTGGGAGGTCAGCATGGTCAAAACTGGAACTGGATTTCACTTGAAGTGTACACTGAGTATACCAAACATTAGGAACACCTTCCTAATATTGAATTGCACCCCTTTTGTCCTTAGAACAGCCTCAATCCGTCAGGGTGTCGAAAGCGTGATGCTGGCCCATGTTGACTCTAATGCTTCCCACTGTTTTTTCAAGTTGTCTGGATGTCCTTTGGGTGGTGGAACATTCTTGATACACAGGGGAAACTGTTGAGCGTGATAAACCCAGCAGTGTTGCAGTTCTTGACACAAAGGGTGCACCTACTACCATACCCCGTTCAAGGGCACTTAAATCTTTTGTCTTGCCCATTTACCCTCTGAATGGCATAAATACACAATCCATGTCTCAAGGCTTAAAAATCCTTCTTTAACCCGTCTCCTCCCCTTCATCTACACTGATTAAAGTGGATTTAACAAGTGACATCAACAAGGGATAATAGCTTTCACCTGGTCAGTCTGTCATGGAACGAGCAGGTGTTCTTAATGTTTTGTATACTCAGTTTATAGCTACTGTTTTATGAAATAAAGATGTGTACATATACAACTTGATGAACAGAGTGAATGCCCCTTTATCTGTTCAACGTCTCAATTGTTTTTCCATAGTTGCAGAACAAATGATTTCCAGGGAACTGCTTTATAGCCCAAGAAGAGGGAGTAGGGGGTCAATAACGTCAGACATTATGTATCACACTGATGCTTAGTTTTTAGGCAATGCGTGCTACAAAGACCTGTGCAAGCCATCCTATGTGGTGGCTAACCCCACGTGCATTTCCTGTGAACACAATGCTATCGCTCAGTTTTTTTCTTCTCTACTTTTTAGATGAAGTGGAAACGTTTGTCACCTACACACTCTACCTCCCCTTCTCCCAACCAAAACCACACACCTCCTCACCTCCTCTGATCATAAAGGACAAAAGACTGTCCTGAGTTTAGAACCCTTTACAGTTGCTGAGGTGTTAACACTGTTGGTCATCCTCTGCTCATCATCAACCAATCATGCGGTCTGCTCTGATCCTTCTGCTGTGCATCCTGGGAGCAGCCCTGTGGTCCGGCGCATTGGCCAACAGTAAGTTATCCCTGCTTTGGAACTACTATCAATCCTTCTCTTCAGAAAATTGTCTTAACATTGAGTGTTCTGTTTACATTTGAGTCATTTGGCAGACGCTCTTATCCAGAGTGACTTACAGGAGCAATTAGGGTTAGGATGTATGGATGAGATATGTGGCTGTACTTATCAAGAGTGCTGGTCTAGGATCAGTTCCCCCCTGTTTATGCAATCTTATTCATTGTGATCTAATAGGCAAAACCGCTCCTAGATCAGCACTCCTACTCTGAATTGTTGCATTATGAACTCAAATGAAAGGTTCCATGGTTAAGTTCTGACTTATAGATGGGTTGGTTGTTTAGCAACAGAACCGACATGTGCACAACAATGGTGGAAAACAGCTGGGGATGGCTTAGGTTGTTGACATGTAAACCATATTTAGTCTCCAATGTTTATTAAAAACAAATAAAATTGCACTTATATTTGTAAAATACGTTGTTACACTTATTGTTTAGCTAGCTAGAAGATTTTTGCCATATTAGCATAGATGTGATATCAGTCAAGAACAATATATTAAGATTAGCTGAGACAAGCCTCTTACGATTCCCCACATGGCAGCTTCTTGTCATTGTTGCTAGCCATCTGACCATCCAGAATCCTAGTACACAGCCTTTTGCCCCTTTGAAGTGCGGGCGTCGTTTTCGTGACGTTGTCAGCTAACCCGTCTATAGCACAGGAGGCTGCTGAGGGAAGGACGGCTCATAACAAAGACTGGAACGGAGCAGATGGAATGGTATCAAACACCTGGAAACCATGGAAACCGCATGTTTGATGTACTGTATTAGATACCATTCCCCTGATTCCGCTCCAGCCATTACCACGAGTCTGTCCTCCCCAATTAAGCTGCCACCAACCTCCTGTGGTCTATAGTGTGTCAGAAAAATTATAGAACAATTACAGATTGTTTCTTTATACAGATGCCAATGTTCCTGAAGAATGCTGTTTCACGTATTACAAAAGAAAAGTCCCCAGGCATTACATCAGGGAATATGAAATGACCAGATCTGACTGCTCTAAGAGGGGTGTCATGTAAGTATAGTATTAAACATACATACATACACACACACACACACACACACACACATAGGGACGTTTACTCTGATATTTACTCTGATATTGTCTCTTCCAGCTTGGTCACAAAAAAGAGCTACCGCTTCTGTGCCAATCCAGATGACCCTTTTATTGAAAAGATCATGAAGTCCATCGATGAGAGTAAATTCTAAGTAACCACTTCCCAGGAAGAAGGTTACAGTCTAAACATGTCAAGTCCTGCTCCTACTTCCTTGTCAGCTCTGCGTAAAATAACTGTTTTACATGTAGTGACAGTGTCAATTGATAAGCTAGCAATCATGATAATTTTGTATATGTGTAACACGTGTATCAGATGTAATGATCATGTTATGAACATGAGATGCATTTTATCACTCAACAAAAGGGTCTACCAAGGGAACCTTCCAAAAGGACTAATTTGAGTCAGAAAGGAGTTGGAGCTCTCCGCAAAAAAGGCAGAGAGGAATTTCTTATTCGGATGAGTACAGGTGACTGACGTTTCGACGTCAAGCTGACGTCTTCCTCAGAGTCACCTGACAATTTCACTTAACTCCTATTTATAGCCTGGTGAGACACATCAATGTAAAAATAAGGTCAAAATCAAGGTAAATGGCAAATAGGAAATAATAATAATGATAATAATAATAATACAAATCTGGTGTTTTGTTGTTGACCAATAGGTCATATAAACATCTATTATCTACCTTGGGGGTATTTGAGTGTCTGTGAAAAGGGTGGCACAGAGACCCCAAAAATCAAGGCAACTACATTAGAAAAACCCTAACCCTAACCTTGAATCATGTTATTTTTACATTGTTGTGTCTCAGTAGGCGACTAGGCTATAAATAGGAGTTAAGTGCAATTGTCAGGTCACTCTGAGGAGGACGTCAGCGTGACGTTGAAACGTCAGTCACCTGTACTCATCCTGAACAACGGATTAAAGTGAGCAAATAATAAATGAATCTCTGCCTTTTTTGTTGATTTCTCCAAATGTTTTCTGCCTCAAATTAGTCCTTTTGGAAGATTTTCTTGGTAAGCCTTTTTGTTGGAATTTCGTAATTGTCAAACATCTGTTCTACTTTGTGTTTGCTGTAGCGCGGACGCCTTCCTGATCTCTTATCTATACTTCCACCCTATTTAAGGATCTGTCTTTTTCTGTATGAACAATACTGCATGTACTGGCTGTCCTTTTTGGGAACAATAAATCCTACCACTTTTACAGGCTTGTTTTTTATACAGTATGGTATGTTCAATTTGACGGACACAGGCGGCTAAGTTATATTAGTTCTCTTTTTCTTGTTTATATCCACCGTAGGATGTCATCTGAAGTATCTATGAAATCTTGCCGTGTTTAGTTAGGTCATAACACATATAAAGAAAATTAACCCACAATATGCTTATTAGCTGGTTTGTATTCTCAAGAACTCAAAAAGACCTTCGATCATTTGTTTCATTTTATCTTAAAAGTCAATCAGTGAGATTAAAAGATGAAACTGTATTTACTGGTGACAGGGGCCCTCAGCCTGCAACAGCTCAGACTAAGTATACCTGATCTATTCTGTAAATTGTAGTGATATTTCCAAAATTGCTTGGGGGGCCAAATAAAACCACTAGTCTCTGTACAACTGACTGGCTGGCTGACTGACCGACTGGTTCACTGTACATAGCCCTACAAGTATCTAGTACGACACACTGTTGCGGGATCATCATTGAAACATTAGGGGGTGTCACGTTTAGATGAACACTACTACAGACCTCTGACTCACTTCACTTTAGTAGTTGTATGAGTTGATCCGCCCATTAAACACCACACACATCTTCAGACGCAACTATTTACCGTCTGTCTCTCAGGAGAAGATCACTCACTATAAGGATCCAGACAAGCAACAGTTTTCCATAAAGCTGTAGTTAGAGAGCCTGTGGATGATGGGTTGTCTCATGGTCACTGGGGTTCTCCTTGTGACTACTGTTCCATCCTCCAGCAGCTCAGAGTAAGTTTACCATCTATGTTTAGTAAGTTCACCATCTATGTTTAGTAAGTTCACCATCTATGTTCAGTAGGTTTTGCCATCTATGTTTATTAAGTTTACTATCTATGTTTAGTAAGTTTACCATCTATGTTTACTAAGTTCACCATCTATGTTTAGTAGGTGTTGTGTCTCGTCACCCATTTCACGTGTGGAGCAAGCGCTCTCGTTTCCTGCCCTGTAGAGTTGAAATTAGCCCTTTTCAACATGGAGGACAAGTCCTCCCGTTATTTGGAACTCAGTTGACTTTTCATCACGGAGGCTTTTATTTAAGAGTGGAAAAGGGGTTGGTTCATCCTTTCCAACCAATGTCTATTCACTCGGGCGTGGCTACTGACTTAGTTAAACTTTACATGCTAGGCCAATTTAAAGGTTAACATCACATTACATCATTTCACAAATAGTTTCATCTTTACTCATTCATTTTATACAATAATTAGATCCAAGCCTCATAACTGAGGAACCTGTACAAACAGAGTTAGGGTAATGTGGCTGTATTGTCTTTCATGAGGTCACAAACATGAAACAAAACGGACCGGGTTGTAGCTGGCTTCTCCACCGACCTTTTACACATTCTCCAAAATAGGAATATTCAAATCTCAAATTCTGGGATGTAGTAGAATTTGGCAGGAGAGTTCCTTTGTTCTATTCTGACCCTCTCGCATACGGGATGGTCAGGGAGACAAGAGTCTGTGCAAGGAATTTATGACGTGGTTGTAAAGTCGTAAAACTGCCCTCCCCTCTTAACAGGAGAGGGGGGGTTGTTCACATCTCTGCTAGCCAATTCCCTGAAGGGCTAGCGTCATGACATAGGTTTACCATTTATGTTTAGGAAGTTTACCATCCATGTTTAGTAAGTTTATCCATCTATGTTTAGTAAGTTTATCATCTATGTTTAATAAGTTTACCACCTATGTTTAGTAAGTTTACCATCTATGTTTAGTAAGTTTACCACCTATGTTTAGTAAGTTTACCATCTATGTTTAGTAAGTTCACCATCTATGTTTAGTAAGTTCACCATCTATGTTTTTACAAATATGTCAGCTGTGTCGGAGCTGAGAAGTAAGTAACTCTCTCTTTCTCTCTCTCTCTCCTACCTCTCTCTCCTACCTCTCTCTCTCTCTCTGTTTTCCACCTCTCTCTCTCTCCTACCTCTACTCCAAGCCTTCGTTGTCATTGGTCATTCCTGCAAGTCAGCTGCGATTTTTATCATTAGCCTATTTTTGTTTTGTTTGGACTGATGTGGTTTCGATGTGTTTTTAATTTGTTTGCCGAATCCTAGTTGGTTCCATTTGTTTGTTATTTGTCTCTGTACCATTCCATGAAGGAAAGGCTCCCAAGGAGAACACGTGGGCATTTGTTGATTTGGGGAGGATGATTCATTGACTTGAAAGGAGGGCGTAGTCAATTAATTTGTATTCTTTTGAAGATTAAACTGAAATGCAACAGATGTAATTGTTGTGATGTTAAAGGTTCACTTTTTAAATAAATGTTTTACTAACCCTCTTCAAGGGGTTGCCTGAAAAAGGGAATGAAGTGATATTTAATGTCTTATACATCCCGTAAGGTGGTTAAAGTGGTACAGCTAAGGTATATTAGGAGAATCAATATACTACAGTATATCACCTGCCTCTCTTTTCCTGTTTTCTGCACATTTGTTTTCTTATGTCTTTGTTTCCAATTTAAGTGTCATCTCTTAATTTTGAGAAAGTCCTCAAGCATTTCGCAACACTAGCATTAACATCTGCTAACCATATGTATGTGACAAATAAAATTTGATTTGATCTCTTTATTTGTCGTTACGTTATAATGAAGAAAAAAAGTTAGGCCTCACTGGTATCGTCCCATCTGTTATAATCTGCTTCAGTCACCCTGTCACGACTTCAGCCGAAGTCGGTCCCTCTCCTTGTTCGGGCGGTTTTTGGCGGTCGACGTCACCGGCCTTCTAGCCATCGCCGATCCATTTTTCATGTTCCATTTGTTTTGTCTTTGTTTTATACACCTGGTTTCAATTCCAAAATTACATGTTCCTTATTTAACCCTCTGTTTTCCCCATGTTTTTTGTGCGTGATTGTTTGTTGTTTTTCTTTGCCGAGTTCTACAGCTGGATATATTTGCCAGTGTGTTTTTAAGGGCACTTTGGATTTGTTATTCCTTTTCCGTATTTTATTAAAATACGTTGTTCACTCATATCTGCTTTACTGCGCCTGACTTCTACACCAGCTATACACCGGCATTGACACAACCCCCAACCCATGTGTACCGGTTTGATTGGGAAGCTGCTTAGAAGACTCCAGAAAGGAAAACAGATTGTTGATGATTTCATGGGTGAGGCATTGCTGGTATCCCTGTTGTCCTCAGTATCCCCGTTCCCTATTGGATGTGCTCACTCATTACGTGCTGTAACCCAATCAGAAGCTGTCTTAATCATGGTGATGAGCAGAGTTTAGCTCAGAGATATTACACTCTATTTTTCCCATAATGCCGTTGTTAATGTAGATAAAGGACCTGAGTCTTGTTAGCTCAGGTTTCCCTGTTTCTGAACACACCAGCCTTGGTTTAGATGTGTGAGATCAATGGGAGGGTGTCGTTCAGAAAGAGGCTTTGGTTTGGTGTTCAGATTCTACTACTGCTTTCATGTCTACCGGCCATCATCACCTGCCAAAAAGAGAAGTCCTCAGTAGATGATTCTGAATGTGAGGCTCGTTTCAAATGCAGGTACCGTACTAAACCCTCCATACTCCAGAGCCCCCAAGCATTTAGTGACCCCTTTGGCTGTTTGACACGCATCGCAGTGTGTAGTATTCAGCCAGCAGTAGCAACAGGATGTCAGACAATACCCCCTCGTCGTTTCGCCTCCTCACTCCCCTGTGAACGTAGACATTGTGACCACAGTATGAAGACAGATGCGCTCCTTCCCCCTGCTCTGCCTATGTGGTGAATACCACAGTACTGCAATAAAGCATTCTGCACCATCATACTCCTTTTGTTTGTCACCATCTGCAGTTTCACCCTGCAGTTTCACACTGTTTTTTAAAATTATTGAAAAATATATATTTTGGGTCTTGTTGAGTGCATTCTCTTGCTATATTGGTGTCCCTCACATCTGATTGAGGACCCTTTGTGTGTGTGTGTGTGTGTGTGTGTGTGTGTGTGTGTGTGTGTGTGTGTGTGTGTGTGTGTGTGTGTGTGTGTGTGTGTGTGTGTGTGTGTGTGTGTGTGTGTGTGTGATTTGAAGTAACATTTCTGAAGGACAAAAAGATGTCCCCTGCTAGTGACTGTGTGAATGTTACAGGGTGGAGGTAAGTGTGTCTGACATGGCCTTTCCCAGCCACAATAATCAATCAGTAAGAACTGCAGGAAGTAGACTCACCCCTTAATGACAGAAGTGTGTCCTGGGAAGTATAAATGACTGTCATTGGTCTCCTGTTGTAGATCCATTAAATAAAGAAATCAAAGACCTCACCATGAAATGTAATAATGAAGGCCATATGATATGTTATCTATCCACGTTATCTGATTTTCTTTAAGTTTTGTTTTGTATTGTCCGTTTGATTGTCTCGTTTTTATTTGTGACATTTCCAAGTAACCCTTTTTGGTTGTAGAGAACTGGAGTGGGACGTGAGTGGGAGGTCAGCATGGTCAAAACTGGAACTGGATTTCACTTGAAGTGTACACTGAGTATACCAAACATTAGGAACACCTTCCTAATATTGAATTGCACCCCTATTGCCCTCAGAACAGCCTCAATTCGTTGGGGTGTCGAAAGAGTGATGCAGGCCCATGTTGACTCTAATGCTTCCCACCGTTTTTTCAAGTTGTCTGGATGTCCTTTGGGTGGTGGAACATTCTTGATACACAGGGGAAACTGTTGAGCGTGATAAACCCAGCAGTGTTGCAGTTCTTGACACAAAGGGTGCACCTACTACCATACCCCGTTCAAAGACACTTAAATCTTTTGTCTTGCCCATTTACCCTCTGAATGGCACACATACACAATCCATGTCTCAATTGTCTCAAGGCTTAAAAATCCTTCTTTAACCCGTCTCCTCCCCTTCATCTACACTGATTGAAGTGGATTTAACAAGTGACATCAACAAGGGATAATAGCTTTCACCTGGTCAGTCTGTCATGGAACGAGCAGGTGTTCTTAATGTTTTGTATACTCAGTTTATAGCTACTGTTTTATGAAATAAAGATGTGTACATATACAACTTGATGAACAGAGTGAATGTCCCTTTATCTGTTCAACGTCTCAGTTGTTTTTCCATAGTTGCAGAACAAATTATTTCCAGGGAACTGCTTTATAGCCCAAGAAGAGGGAGTAGGGGGTCAATAACGTCAGACATTATGTATCACACTGATGCTTAGTTTTTAGGCAGTGCGTGCTACAAAGACCTGTGCAAGCCATCCTATGTGGTGGCTAACCCCACGTGCATTTCCTGTGAACACAATGCTATCGCTCAGTTTTGTTTTTTCTCTTCTTTTTAGATGAAGTGGAAACTTTGTCACCTACACACTCTACCTCCCCTTCTCCCCACCAAAACCACACACCTCCCTCCCCTCCTCTGATCATAAAGGACAAAAGACTGTCCTGAGTTTAGAACCCTTTACAGTTGCTGAGGTGTTAACACTGTTGGTCATCCTCTGCTCATCATCAACCAATCATGCGGTCTGCTCTGATCCTTCTGCTGTGCATCCTGGGAGCAGCCCTGTGGTCCGGCGCATTGGCCAACAGTAAGTTATCCCTGCTTTGGAACTACTATCAATCCTTCTCTTCAGAAAATTGTCTTAACATTGACTGTTCTGTTTACATTTGAGTCATTTGGCAGACGCTCTTATCCAGAGTGACTTACAGGAGCAATTAGGGTTAGGATGTATGGATGAGATATGTGGCTGTACTTATCAAGAGTGCTGGTCTAGGATCAGATCCCCCATGTTTATGCAATCTTATTCATTGTGATCTAATAGGCAAAACTGCTCCTAGATCAGCACTCCTACTCTGAATTGTTGCATTATGAACTCAAATGAAAGGTTCCATGGTTAAGTTCTGACTTATAGATGGGTTGGTTGTTTAGCAACAGAACCGACATGTGCACTACAATGGGGTAAAACAGCTGGGGTTGGCTTAGGTTGTTGACACGTAAACCATATTTAGTCTCCAATGTTTATTAAAAACAAATAAAATTGCACTTATATTTGTAAAATACGTTGTTACACTTATTGTTTAGCTAGCTAGAAGATTTTTGCCATATTAGCATAGATGTGATATCAGTCAAGAACAATATATTAAGATTAGCTGAGACAAGCCTCTTACGATTCCCCACATGGCAGCTTCTTGTCATTGTTGCTAGCCATCTGACCATCCAGAATCCTAGCACACAGCCTTTTGCCCCTTTGAAGTGCGGGCGTCGTTTTCGTGACGTTGTCAGCTAACCCGTCTATAGCACAGGAGGCTGCTGAGGGAAGGACGGCTCATAAGAAAGACTGGAACGGAGCAGATGGAATGGTATCAAACACCTGGAAACCATGGAAACCACATGTTTGATGTACTGTATTAGATACCATTCCCCTGATTCCGCTCCAGCCATTACCACGAGTCCGTCCTCCCCAATTAAGGTGCCACCAACCTCCTGTGGTCTAAAATGACAGATTGTCTCTTTATACAGATGCCAATGTTCCTGAAGAATGCTGTTTCACGTTTAACACAAGAGAAATCCCCAGGCAATACATCAGGGAATATGAAATGACCAGATCTGACTGCTCTAAGAGGGGTGTCATGTAAGTATAGTATTAAACACACACACACACACACACACACACACACACACACACACACACACATACACCACATACGCACACACACACACACACACACACACACACTACACTACACACTGGGACGTTTACTCTGATATTTACTCTGATATTGTCTCTTCCAGCTTGGTCACAAAAAAGAGGTACCGCTTCTGTGCCAATCCAGATGACCCTTCGATTGAAAATATCATGAAGTCCATCGATGAGAGTAAATTCTAGTAACCACTTCCCAGGAAGAAGGTTACAGTCTAAACATGTCAACTCCTGCACCTACTTCTTTTTCAGCTCTGCGTAAAATAACTGTTTTACATGTAGTGACAAAGTGTCAATTGATAAGCTAGCAATCATGATAATTTAGTATATGTGTAACACGTGTATCAGATGTAATGATCATGTTATGAACATGAGATGCATTTTATCACTCAACAAAAGGGTCTACCAAGGGAACCTTCCAAAAGGACTAATTTGAGTCAGAAAGGAGTTGGAGCTCTCCGCAAAAAAGGCAGAGAGGAATTTCTTATTTGGATGAGTACAGGTGACTAACGTTTCGACGTCAAGCTGACGTCTTCCTCAGAGTGACCTGACAATTTTACTTAACTCCTATTTATAGCCTAGTGAGACACATCAATGTAAAAATAAGGTCAAAATCAAGGTAAATGGCAAATAGGTAATAATAATAATAATAATAATAATACAAATCTGGTGTTTTGTTGTTGACCAATAGGTCATATAAACATCTATTATCTACCTTGGGGGTATTTGAGTGTCTGTGAAAAGGGTGGCACAGAGACCCCAAAGATCAAGGCAACTACATTAGAAAAACCCTAACCCTAACCTTGAATCATGTTATTTTTATTTTTACATTGTTGTGTCTCAGTAGGCGACTAGGCTATAAATAGGAGTTAAGTCCAATTGTCAGGTCACTCTGAGGAGGACGTCAGCGTGACGTCGAAACGTCAGTCACCTGTACTCATCCTGAACAACGGATTAAAGTGAGCAAATAATACATGAATCTCTGCTATTTTTGTTGAGTTCTCCAAATGTTTTCTGCCTCAAATTAGTCCTTTTGGAAGATTTTCTTGGTAAGCC
The DNA here is from genome assembly GCA_003317085.1 of Hucho hucho. Taxonomy (NCBI): domain Eukaryota; kingdom Metazoa; phylum Chordata; class Actinopteri; order Salmoniformes; family Salmonidae; genus Hucho; species Hucho hucho. The sequence continues at coordinate 108,442 of QNTS01003182.1, forward strand.
TTTTTGTTGGAATTTCGTAATTGTCAAACATCTGTTCTACTTTATGTGTTTGCTGTAGCGCGGACACCTTCCTGATCTCTTATCTATACTTCCTCCCTATTTTAGAAGCTGTCATTTTCTTCTCTCACAAACATGTATCATGTATGAACAATACTGCATGTACTGGCTGTCTTTTTTTTGGAACAATAAATCCTACCACTTTTACAGGCTTGTTTTTTATACAGTATGCTATGTTCAATTTGACGGACACAGGCGGCTAAGTTATATTAGTTCTCTTTTTCTTGTTTATATCCACCGTAATATGTAATCTGAAGTATCTATGAAATCCTGCTGTGTTTAGTTAGGTCATACCACACATTTAAAGAAAATAAACCCACAATATGCTTATTAGCTGGTTTGTATTTTCAAGAACTCAAAAAGACCTTCGATCATTTGTTTCATTTTATCTTAAAAATCAATCAGTGAGATTAAAAGATGAAGCTGTATTTACTGGTGACAGGGGCCCTCAGCCTGCAACAGCTCAGACTAAGTCTACCTGATCTATTCTGTAAATTGTATCGATATTTCCAAAATTGCTTGGGGGCCCAAATAAAACCACCCGCGGGCCGCCTGTTGGGAAACACTGACATACACAATAAAGACATCTTCATTTAAAAAAAATAATTTTGAAAAATGTTGGATACTTTTTCTTTTACTTTGAAAATGTGGAGCAGGTTGTGCAGATCTGTAGGAAAACAATCTAATGTAATTCCTTAGATTTTAATTTAAGGCAGAAAAATGTGACAACTGCAAGGGGCCTGTAGACTTTCACTAGGCTCTGTACAACTGTCTCACTGACTGGCTGACTCACTGTACATAGCCCTCATTACAGCAGCAGGTCATTAGTCTTTATTGCAAAATAATTACAATGTTTCTTCAATCAATCATTGAATCAGTGTTCAGTTGTTCTCTTGTTTCTCAGGCCTGGTCTGTTTACGGTACTGTCTGTAATAACCACAGTGGTGAGAGCCTGTTGTCTCTGCTGTGTTATCAGGAACACAGCACCCTGGGTCTGAACCCTGCCCTGTGCAACTGGGTCCTGGACTTCCTGATGGGCCACCCCCAGGTGGTGAATGTAGAAAACAACACCTCCACTGATCCTCAACACTGGGGCCCCACAAGTGTGCGTGCTCAGCCCCCTCCTGTACTCCCTGTTCCCCCATGACAGCGTGCCCACGCACGCCTCCAACTCAATCATCAAGTTTGCAGATGATGCAACAGTAGTAGTCCTGATTACCAACAATAACGAGACAGCCTACAGGGAAAAGGTGAGGGCCCTGGCGGAGTGGTACCAGGAAAATAACCTCTCCCTCAATGTCAACAAAAAGAAGGAGCTATTTATATACTGTATTTTATTCTCCTGTATTTTAGTCAATGCCACTCTGACATTGCTCATTCTATTACTTATATATTTATTTATTCCATTCTTTTACTTTTAGATTTGTGTATTGTTGTGAATTGTTAGATACTACTGCACTGTTGGAGCTAGGAACTCAAGCATTTCTCTACACCTGCAATAACATCCGCTAAATATGTGTATGTGACCAATAAAATGTGATTTGATTTGATGTTCAACCACCAGGGGAACAAGCCCTTTAAGTGTGAGGAGTGTGACTACAGCAGTGTGACTACAGCAGTGTGACTACAGCAGTGTGACTACAGCAGTGTGACTACAGCAGTGTGACTACAGCAGTGTGACTACAGCAGTGTGTATAAGAAGGACGTCATCAGACACTGCAATACACACCAAGGATAAGTATGTACACACAAACAGAGAATGTGAACTGATACTCTGCAGTACACAACCAGGACCCATATGTTCTCTCCTTCCACCATTTGGGTCATTCCCCTGTGAGCTCTATATAAAGCACTGTACCAGACCTACAGCCATTTTTCGAGGTATGTGTATTTTACTTTACTATTTATATTTTTGACAACTTTTACTTTTACTTCACTACAGTCCTAAAGAAAATTATTTACTTTTTTCCCTGACACCCAAAAATACTTGTTACATTTTGAATTCTTAGCAGGACAGAAAAATGGTCCAGTCACGCTCTTATCAAGAGAACATACCTGGTCATCCCTACTGCCTCTGATCTGGTGGACTCAATAAACACACATGCTTTGTTTGTAAATGATGTCTGAGTGTTGGAGTGTGCCCCTAGGAATCCGTCAATAAACAACAACAAGAAAATGATTTATACTTTTAATTTAACTTTTGATACTGAAGTATATTTTAGCAATTACATTTACTTATGATACTTAAATATACTTAAAACCAAATTCCTTTAGACTTTTACTCAAGTAGTATTTTACTGGGTCTTTCACTTTTACTTGAGTCATTTTCTATTAAGGTATATTTACTTTTACTCAAATTTGACAATTGGGTACATTTCCAACCACTGCAGACCTACAGTACATGGCACATTGAGCTTGATTGGTTTTTAGATTTGAGATTGATCTACTTGTCACGATCTTCTAAAGGAGAGGACCAAGGCGCAACGTGCATGGGGTTCCACATCTTTTTAATTGTGAAACGACAAAACAATAAAGTAGACAGACCGTAACTTTACCTTAGTGCAACACATGCACTAACTCAAAACAATAACCCACAAACACAAGTGGGGAAAGAAAACCAACATAAAGAACACTAGAAACCCCTAGTCACGCCCTGACCTAACACACCATAGAGAAACCCAGAGGGCTCTCTATGGCCAGGGCGTGACACTACTCGATCTAAAAAACAAATCGAATCAATCATTAGATCCCGTAACTTATTTTTCTTCCTTTCACAGGAAAACAAAGTCTGAGTCAGTATTTTCCCCTTTTTTCAATTTTTTTTTAGTCATAATAGTTACCACAGTTAGGCTTTTTCTATCCAGATCATTCCTTATAACTATGTCAATAGCCTATAGGAAGTTTAAATGTTGGCCTTTTAAGGAGTGGCTGCTTCGTGTGACGTATTGTTGTCTCTATCTTCTAGCCTTTGTGCTGTTGTCTGTGCCCAGTAATGTTTGTACCACGTTTTGTGCTGCTAACATGTTGTGCTGCTAACATGTTGTGCTGCTACCATGTTGTTCTGCTACCATGTTGTGCTGCTACCATGTTGTGCCTCTACCATGTTGTGCCGCTACCATGTTGTGCCGCTACCATGTTTTGTGCTGCTACCATGTTGTTGTCATGTTATGTTGCTACCATGCTGTGTTGTCATGTGTTGCTGCCTTGCTATGTTGTTGTCTTAGGTCTCTCTTTATGTAGTGTTGCGGTGTCTCTCTTGTCGTGATGTGTGTTTTGTCCTATATATATATATATTTTTATCCCAGCCCCCGTCCCCACAGGAGGCCTTTTGGTAGGCCGTCATTGTAAATAATAATTTATTCTAAACTGACTTGCCTTGTTAAATAAAATATATACACATAAAATAAATAAAGAAATGATCCATGCGGCCGGATGGGTCCTCGCATGCGAGGTTGAAAACCAAATGGCCCATAACCTATAATCCTTCCTCCTACTGGCCTATCATAAACATTTTTAATACAAGCTAGTTATCAACAAATATTCTAGCCTATGAAGGTGTTGTCCTAAAGTTGTGGCGTAATATCTTACAAGGCGTAAGATATTCTCAATCACAGCTTAATGACAGATAGAACAAACAAGATAGTTTGTTTTTCTATTATTTTATCTGTCGTTTTGTCCCTGAACAGGCAGTTAACCCACTGTTCCTAGGCCGTCATTGAAAATAAGAATTTGTTCTTAACTGACTTGCCTGTTCCTTGATATACACTGTGTGTCAAACTGGGGGGAGCATTCAGTCTTCAATGAGGTCCAGGGGGGTGCACTGAAAATCGGTTATATTTCCTCGCTGCCAAAATGTGCAAACAAGTATTCTATCTAGTCCTTTGGAATTTTCAGTGTTCCCTGACAGTCTAGCTCTCATTTCTGTGATTATTAGTGAGCTGGACACAGTCAATTAACTGTATGAATGTGTAGATCCATCATCATTTATATACAGTTTAGATTTGGTTTTAGTCATTTTAAAGTATATTGAGTTTGTCCCCTCCCACCCCAAACGTTTTTATTTATTAAATTTTTTACTCAAACCAACCGCAGGCCGGATTGGACCCCCTGGCGGGCTGGATGTTTGACACCCCTGGCGGGCAGGATTGGACCCCCTGGCGGGCAGGATTGGACCCCCTGGCGGGATTGGACCCCCTGGCAGGATTGAACCCCCTGGTGGGCTGGATATTTGACACCCCTGGTGTAGATAGAGCTATAGCGGTGGCTAGTGGGTGGAGATTTAGGAGGACGGGCACATGGTTTCCATGTGTTCAATACCATTCCATCCATTCCATTCAAGCCATTACGATGAGCCCATCCTCCTATACCTCCACCCACCAGCCTCCTGTGCTAGATACACTAGATTTGTTTACAGATGGAGCTAGATATGATTACTTAAGAGTATGATATAAAGAGACTGGACAGACAGTGACGATCTTGTGCTAATTCTCCTCCTTCACCCTCCCAGGTGTAGATCTTACAGTGAAATGCTTACTTATGAGCCACTAACCAACTGTACTCCATACCATCTACTGCATCTTGCCTACGCCGGTCAGCAATCGCTCATCCATATATTTATATGTACATACTCGTATTCATTCCTTTACTCTTGTGTGTATAAGGAAGTTGTTGTGAATTTGATAGAGTTCTTGTTAGATACTACTGCATGGTCGGAACTAGAAGCACAAGCATTTCGCTACACTCGCATTAACATCTGCTAACCATGTGTATGTGACAAATAACATTTGATTTGATTTGAAGAAATTAATTAATCAAATAAGAATAAGAAGTAACAAGTAATTAATTAATAAAGAGCAGCAGTAAAATAACAATAGCGAGACTATATACAGGGGAGTACCGGTACAGAGTCAATGTGCGGGGGCACCGGTTAGTCGAGGTAATTGAGGTAATATGTACATGTAGGTAGAGTTATTAAAGTGACTATGCATACATGATAACAACAGAGAGTAGCAACGGTGTAAAGGGGGGGGGGGGCAATGCAAATAGTCTGGGTAGCCATTTGATTAGATGTTCAGGAGTCTTATGGCTTGGGGGTAGAAGCTGTTTAGAAGCCTCTTGGGCCTAGAATTGGTTCTCCGGTACCGCTTGCCATGGGGTAGCAGAGAGAACAGTCTATGACGAGGGTGGCCTTGCGGTCAGGGGCCGGGCAGTATATCTCCTTCTTCACCGTTCCAGGTCTAATTCTCCTCCTTCACCCTCCCAGGTCCAATATATCATCTCTCAGGATGGAGTCCAACACTTCGTACCCCAGGTGCTCGCAGATGGGAACCACATCCAGATGTCAGATGGACAGATCATCCAGTATGAGCATGATGGGGCCTTCCTGCAGGAGCAACAGGTGAGAGAGAGAGGACCCCAAAAACACTCAATCACAAAAACATGAAATCTCAAAATTACTCAATGCAGAATAAAATTGTACTTGTTTGTATTGTTGCAAAACAGTATGTTCGATTGTTAACTGTTTAAAACATTGTCTCTTTTCAGATTGCCCTGAGTCATGATGGCCAGATCCAGTATATTCCCATCAGTTCAGAACAACCGATAGTAAGTCCTGAGGACCTGGAGGTTGTTGAACACTTTTCTGTCAGCGGTATGTTAACACACTGTCTGCTTCATACACACACTGCTGTTAGCTGTATGTTAATACACTGTCTGCTTCATACACACACTGCTGTTAGCTGTATGTTAATACACTGTCTGCTTCATACACACACTGCTGTTAGCTGTATGTTAATACACTGTCTGCTTCATACACACTGCTGTTAGCTGTATGTTAATACACTGTCTGCTTCATACACACACTGCTGTTAGCTGTATGTTAATACACTGTCTGCTTCATACATTTGACCAGGGTTCTCCACTCCTGACAGTTACTAGGTGTGCAGCCCTGTAGCAACACCTGGTTCAGTCCTTCCAACCATGTAGCATCACCTGGTTTAGTCGCTCCAAATCTGTAGCAACACCTGGTTCAGTCCTTCCAACCCTGTAGCAACACCTGGTTCAGTCCTTCCAAA